>CAIGRH010127043.1:0-10858 GCA_903798295.1 Fraxinus nigra | reverse complement strand
AGTTGTTGAATAATAAAGATTTTTATCATTTCTCTTAGTGTTTCTCTCGCATTTCTTTCCTGTATTTGTCAATTGATTCTAGCCTGCAGAATAATCACTATTCTGCTCGGCATCGGATTTTAGGATTTTTATATAAATAGGACAATATTTTTCATTGTACAGAAGACTTTGACATTATTTTAAGAGAATTAATTTATTGAGAGTTTTATTCCTCTATATTTTGGTGGCTTAAAGTCCTTAACCTTGAATTTATCAAAAGGTTTTGCAAATCCTTTTGTGTCGTTCTCATTCCACGGTTCTTGTTCCGGGTAATCAACGGGTCCAATTTCTTACGCGTAATCTCGGTTCTTGGTACGGGCCAGGTTGTTAATTGTGCGACGTGATTTCTAACTTTCTTGGATTGATTTCATTTTGTTCATGGGTTCGCAAGATCAATTCTTGATTATGTTCACATCAAATTCGCAGATTAAGAAGTATTAGGTATCTTTTTAACACTTTAAAGTTCAGTAACTATTTGCAAACTTAAAAAATATATATGTAAAATTTATGCAATGACATATATTAGTTTTTTTAAATAATTTATTCAGTACCATTTGATTCAATATTTATTTTGTAAATGCCTTATATTTAACTAGTTGGGCACTAGCACGCAATAGATCAAACATCACGTTGCATGCAATTATTCATGCGCAAATTATGCAATATTTTATTCATAGATTCCTAGACTCAATACACCTAATGCGATATTGCTATCCTCAAACGATATTTACCCACTCTCCAGTTTGTATGAGATGGTTAACGGTTTTTCGACAAATGGTTTATGGGATTAATCAAGCCTTGTCGTAGAAATATGAAAACACTAAGTATTTCTATACAAACTTGAGAACACAAGGATGGAGTTGATTTTGGATGACGAAAACTTGATTTTCTTGTTTGTAGAATGAATAATCTTTCGCGTATGTTTTTCAAGGTTTCTATATGTGTTTTCATTGTTTTTTTATTGATCATTTTATCATCTATATATAGGTTACCATCAATACTCTACGAATCGGTGCCAAAACAAGTGGGAAAGGCATCATATTTAAACAGGAACTGTTGAAAACTGCCACCAACGGTCACTTGGTTTTGGGCCTCCGTTTTCTTTCCTCTTCATTCCACCATTTCCTTTATTGAATGGTTGAACAACAATTATCAACAAGATTAAAGTACCATCTTTTTGGTATCTTTTGGAATAAGTATTTTTGCATAATTAATCAAACAAATCAAAAATAACTTTTAAATCTTAAATGCTCATTTTGATTTTTCAAAAGTTATGTCAAACGAGCTCTCAAAAAGTTAGAAACTGTCCTCTTTGTATTTCAATTTTGTGTTTTGAGTTTTGAATTCATTTTGAGTTTTGTGTTTTGAGTGTCTATTTTGAGATTGTTGAAAATGTATTCTTAGGGGTTGTTCTCTTTGTTCAGTTTTGTGTTTCAATTTTGAATTCATTTTGAATTTTGTGTTTTGAATGTCTATTTTAAGATTGTCAAAAATATATTCTTTTAACATTCTAAAAATTGTTCTAAAAACGCCTAAAATGCGTCTTGAAAATTTTGGTTTGATTATAACTTATAACACACAAAATGACAAATTTGTCGTTTTGAGTTTTCTTTGTAAATTTTTAATTTGTTTTCAAAAATTCGTTTTCGAAAATAGGAAAGAAAACGCGTTTTTACTGTTTTGGAAAATCGAAAAAAGAAAACGACTTGAAAAGGTAAAGAAAACATGCCCTTATTTGCCAAAGATGCTCTTGGATAACAGGGCTGTGTGTTGAACAACAATTATCAACAAGATTAAAGTACCATCTTTTTGGTATCTTTTGGAATAAGTATTTTTGCATAATTAATCAAACAAATCAAAAATAACTTTTAAATCTTAAATGCTCATTTTGATTTTTCAGAAGTTATATCAAACGAGCTCTCAAAAGGTTACAAACTGTCCTCTTTGTATTTCAATTTTGTGTTTTGAGTTTTGAATTCATTTTGAGTTTTGTGTTTTGAGTGTCTATTTTGAGATTGTTGAAAATGTATTCTTAGAGATTGTTCTCTTTGTACAGTTTTGTGTTTCAATTTTGAATTCATTTTGAATTTTGTGTTTTGAATGTCTATTTTAAGATTGTCAAAAATATATTCTTTTAACATTCTGAAAATTGTTCGAAAAACGCCTAAAATGCGTCTTGAAAATTTTGGTTTGATTATAACTTATAACACACAAAACGACAAATTTGTCGTTTTGAGTTTTCTTTGTAAATTTTTAATTTGTTTTCAAAAATTCGTTTTCGAAAATAGGAAAGAAAACACGTTTTTATTATTTTGGAAAATCGAAAACAGAAAACAGTTGAAAACGGTAAAGAGAAAAATGCCCTTATTTGCAAACATGCTCTTGGTTAACAGGGCTGTGTTATTAGAATGAGAAAAATGGCAAAATGCAAGATAAAGTGAGCAGCTTCAACTTGTTCATAATTATTAGGAAATGGTTGGGAAATGACGAAGTTAGAAGAAGAAGAAATGCTAAAATCAACTGTAGAAATTGCTGAACGGTTTCGCTTTGCAAGTGGACAGAAAATCCTCTGAACCAGCTGCAGCTCACGCTGTATTGAGAATTTTCATTTCTTCAACCAATTAAAGTATTCTCAGTTCTCTGAAACAAGTTGCTCAACCAAATTCTCTAGTTTTTTTTTTTTCCATCCCCGCCTTCTTCGATTCAATTTCTGTGTTTGATACCTTTCCCAATAGAATTGAATTCGTGTTTTCTTAGGATTTTAGGGTTTTCATATAAATAGGACAATATTTTCCTTTGTACAGGAGATTTTGACATTATTTTGAGAAAATTAATTTATTGAGAGTTTTATTCCTCCATTTTTTGGTGGCTTAAAGTCCTTAACTTTGAACTTATCAAAAGGTCTCGCAAATCATTTTGTGGCGTTCCCATTTCACGGTTCTTGTTCCGGGTAATCAACGGGTCGGATTTCTTTCACGTAATCTCGGTTCTTAGTACAAGTCGGGTTGATTATTGCGCAACGTGATTTCTAGCTTTCTTGGATTGATTCCATTTTGTTCGTGGGTTCGCAAGATCAATTTTTTTGTTGGGTTCACATCAAATTCGCTGATTAAGTAGTATTAGGTATCTTTTTAACACTTTAAAGTTCAGTAACCATTTGCAAACTTAAAAATATATATGTAAAATTTTTGCAATAACATATATTAATTTTGTAAAATAATTTATTCGATACTATTTAATTCAATATTTATTTTGTAAATGCCTAATATTTAACTAGTTGGGCATCTGTACTGACCAAGTTACTTGTACGCCGAGGTTGACGCCCCGGTGTACAGACCCCCTCACAAGATAGGAGGCTCACGATTTTTTTTATTGGTCGTGGGCCCCCTCTCTTGTGAGGGGGTCTGTACACTGAGATGTCAATCCCGATGTATAAATAGCTTTTTCCTGTACACAATAATTATTCATGCGCAAATTATGCAATACTTTATTCATAGATTCCTAGACTCAATACACCTGATGCACATTTATCAATAATAATAATAATAATAATAATAATAACACCTAATGCACAAATCATCTCTTACGTCATTACTTTGTCTAATTTTCAATTAATTTTTTTAAAAATATAGTAAATATGTTATTGACAGAAAATGGATACAAGAAGAAAATATTTAATTTTGTTGAGGTTTTGTACTTGTTTTCGAAAATAGGAAAGAAAACGCGTTTTTACTGTTTTGGAAAATCGAAAAAAGAAAACGACTTGAAAAAGGTAAAGAAAACATGCCCTTATTTGCCAAACATGCTCTTGGATAACAGGGCTGTGTTATTAGAACGAGAAAAATGGCAAAATGCAAGATAAAGTGAGCAGCCTCAACTTGTTAATAATTATTTGGAAATTGTTGGGAAATGACGAAGTTAGAAGAAGAAGAAATGCTAAAGTCAACTGTGGAAATTGCTGAACTGTTTCTCTTTGCAAGTGGACAGAAAATCCTCTGAACCAGCCGCAGCTCAGAGAATTTTCATTTCTTCAACAAGAAGAAATGCTAAAGTCAACTGTGGAAATTGCTGAACGGTCCCAGTCTACAAATAGAGTGAATGGATGAGAGGAACCATACACCTCTCCCGACTAACTATAATATCTCATCCCGCTCATTCCAATGGAACCATCCCGAATTGAGGTCAAACGCTGTAGCTTCCCCAAGGATTTTATTTTCGGTGGTGCAACATCTGCATATCAGGTTTGTAACTAGTTTTCCGAGGAGTTTATCTTCGGTGCTATAACATTGGCATATCAAGGGAAAAATTGGTATGTTTTAATTAGTATGTTGTATCAGGCATTTTTGTACAGAAAAATGGACAACCCGTACTATTCGTTAATATTGTGAAATGCTATTAAATGTAGCTTATAAAACAATCCATTATTGTTTAGAATTATTAAGATTTGCTAAAACTATCATGTGGGAGTGTATATGTTAGAAGATCCATTCACATAAACTTTCTTGAGTTCTTAATTTATGAATGTATAATTTACTTCAGGTAGAAGGTGCTTGGAATGTAGGTGGTAAAGGCTGGAGCAATTGGGATTATATGACAGAACATGAACCTGGTCTCTTCAATCTCTCTCTTTCTACTCTTGTATGTTTAAAAACAGTAAATATAAAATAACATATAAGAGCTCAGCTACTCCTATATATGACGTTGTCCATTTGAGATGAAATTTATATTCTAAATGTTGTATCATCGTCCAACAAGCTCAAACAAGTGACTCGATCCAGCTCAAAATCTCGAACAAGTGTTCGGATTCGAGGATTGATTTTTTAACGAGTCACTATCGTGCAGAGGCATGTCAATTGTATAAGTTAAATATATCAATCAACAAAAGAAGGCTTGTGACACTTTTTTTTTGTCGGAGTTTTCATTTTAAGATAAAACCTCAAATCTCAATACCTGACACGAGCATGTCACATGCACACGTACATGTACTTGAAACAAAAGATCATTGGGTGCATATATTTATCTTTATTTATTGGATTGGCAGAGAGCATTGCGGATCGTTCAAATGGAAAAGTGGCAATTGATCACTATAACATGTTCATGGTAAATGCACTAAGCTATTTAATTTTTCGGGGCAGATCGATAGTGATGTTAATTAATTTATAAATGTTATATCAAAATTCCATATCAGTTCAAGCATTAATTGAGGCTGTCATCTAATCCCTCATACTTTATTAAGGTCCGAATTTATAAAAACTTTTACCACTTTTCTACTAATTGATATAAAAATAAAAACTCATCATTTCTAAGAGAGTGAAAAATGAATTAAATAACTCTTTTGATCCATTAATACAAAAATAATGAGTTTATACTTTGTTGGCACTTGAAGTCAAAAAGTTCAATTTTGAAAAAAGTAGAAGAAACCAAAAAATCAATTATAATTGATTCTACTCTAATTTAAGCCACCAAGAATAATGTATTTGAATGTATATTGTACTCACTGGCAATAGTGTTGCAGGAAGATGTGGCTTTGATGAAAGAACTTGGTTTGGAATCTTATAGATTTTCAATTTCGTGGTCCAGAATCTTACCAGGTACTGGATTGTGCAATTTAGAAAAAAGTGAACATGATTCTGGACAATATAGAGTATATTGTCTACATTGACGAGTTTGACTAGGTTGATCATTAGAGCAAATGACAAAATATTTTGAATAATAGAAGTTATTTCCTCAATTTTGAATATCAAGCAAAGGTTCCTTGATTTTATTTTACTATGTGTAAATTTATATTGATATTTTAGGTGGTAGACCATGCGCTGGCATAAGCAAAGAAGGAATCCAATTCTATAACAATCTTATAGACGCGCTTTTGAAAGGAGGTTAGACCACTTTGAATTCGTGTGTTTTTTATTTTTATTTTATTAGTACATGATTGGAAGTTCAAAATTGATATGCTTTCAAAATCATTTTTGTATAGGCATTCAGCCATGTGCAACTATCTTTCATTGGGATGTTCCCCAATGTTTGGAAAAAGAATATGGCGGCTTCTTAAGTCATCAAATTGTGTAAGTAATCGATCTTGCATTGCAAGGAACATCGTGTGCTAGATGTTTAAAAAAGGAATTAAACGAAGTTATTTTCTCAAACTATATATTGAAGGAAAAGGCAGAAATCTTTTCTTCGAAGAAAATGGATCATAATATATGTTGATCTTTAACTTGTTTCATATTTCCATAATAGGGAACATTTTGGTGAGTTTGCTGAGATATGCTTTAAGGAATTTGGTGATCGTGTACCTCAATGAGCCATGGTCCTTTACTTATTGTGGATATGTGATAGCAAGGTTTCCCCCTCGTCGAGGTTATATTCTTGGACCACAGTTGGAACGAGTGTTGCGTACCTCAATCCTTCATCATAGAAGTGCAATCAATGTTCCTCCTTTTATTTCATCAAGAGGACATATGAGATTCAATATGCCTTACAATACATCCTCTGAAAGAGATCCGATCGCAGAACTAGTTGATATGGCAGACAATTTGCCTTCCGATGATACTTCCCCCGAAGGAGATGCAGTGAGAGAACTAATCGCTCAGGCATACAATTTGCCTCACAATACATCCTCTGAAGGAGCTCCAAATGATTATTTCTTGCGTACTTCCCCTGAGGCACGCAATTTGCATCAAATTACTTCCTCCAAAGGAGATCCGGGAACAGAACCATACTTCCCTCGGCGAGTACACGTATTGGCTTGCAAAGCTGACCGCAAAAGCAATNGAGATTCAATATGCCTTACAATACATCCTCTGAAAGAGATCCGATCGCAGAACTAGTTGATATGGCAGACAATTTGCCTTCCGATGATACTTCCCCCGAAGGAGATGCAGTGAGAGAACTAATCGCTCAGGCATACAATTTGCCTCACAATACATCCTCTGAAGGAGCTCCAAATGATTATTTCTTGCGTACTTCCCCTGAGGCACGCAATTTGCATCAAATTACTTCCTCCAAAGGAGATCCGGGAACAGAACCATATATAGTGGCACACAATTTGATCCTTGCTCATGCTCATGCGGTTAATATATACCGGAAATTTTATCAGGTTTTTATTTTAACATTTCACACACACACATACAAAAATAAAATAGGGATGACAAACGTTTATAAAATAGTTTATTGATTATAAATATTAATACATCTGTACATACAGGAACGCCAAAAAGGCAAAATAGGGATGACAAACGTTTCAATCTGGTATTATCCATTTAAGGAAGACAACCCAGAGGACGTCGAGGCTGCTTCGAGATCGATTGATTTTTTGTTAGGATGGTAAATGGTGCTTGTGCTTACCACGAGCGATTTCTCTGCATCTCTATAAATTCCTAAATCTCCAAATGAAATTAGAATTGAAATCGATTATTGAATAACCTGTTTATGTATTTTTTTTAAGAGAATACATGAGACATATTTTTGTAGAAGTTCAGGTAATACGTCAACAATAAATCTAATTTTAACACATTTCTCATGTTCAGGTTTGTAGCCCCTGTAATAACAGGTGATTATCCACCATCCATGAGAAACAGTATAGGAAAACGTCTTCCCAAATTTAAACCAGACGAGGTGGCACTAGTGAAAGGTTCCTGTGACTTCTTAGGCATAAATTATTACACAGCTCGTTATGCCCGACATGTACCTCGAGAGACTTCCATAACACATTATACGAATGATCTTCATGTTGACAATAACATAAGTACAGAGACCTTTTCTCGAGTTCAGTTATAATCTTTTACCTTGACAAAAAATGGACACTACTTCTAACAAGATGTTTACTTCTCATTCTTTTGTAGCTCATCGCAATGACAAGCCAATTGGTGAACGGGTGAGTCATCAACAGTACCCCCCGAGAAAAAGAAAATTATTCTAACAATTTAGGCATATCAACAATTTATTTCCAATGCTTACATATAATCTAATGTAATTACAAATCTTTTTTACTTCGTGTCAGGGTGGTTCGGATTGGTTGTACATAGTTCCAGAGGGAATTTACAACGTCATGCTTTATTTAAAGGAAAGATATAATAATCCCGAGATTATAGTGACAGAGAATGGTATATAGTCGTGTTTATATATATATATATATATATATAACAAAAATATACATTACAAATACTAAAATTTTAGAGCATTTAGTGATTTGTTGAATTCTTCTATAATCTTTTGTAGGGGTGGATGAATTGAAGGACAATAATCTAACAGTTTCACAGGCTCGTATTGATAAACAAAGGGTTCAATATTTCAAGGACCATCTTGCATATCTTAAAAAGGCAATGGAGTAAGTCATCAATTTTTTAATATATTGTAGTTAAATTCGAAGAAAATTTGTAAATTTTGAAATTAATCGATTATTCTTTTGTTTCCAGTGCTGGTGTACGTTTGAAGGGTTACTTCATATGGTCATTATTTGATAATTTTGAATGGACCCAAGGGTACAATGTTAGATTTGGAGTTTATCATATAGACTTCATAGATGAAAAATTGAGGAGATACACTAAAAGCTCAGCTAAGTGGTGGATGAATTTCCTGAAAACAAGCCAAGGAAGCTAAAGGATGTCGAAGCTGAAGAATAATGACAATTACTGCTTACTTTAATGTTGTGTTGAATAATGCAAGCATAGATGCATGCTAGACTGTCCTTTATTCTCCTGTGGGCAAGGAAATGAAGTAATGTTGTACCTTGTAGTAATTAGTGTAATCTCGTGTTTTCATAGTAATGGATCTTGAACTTTCACATTTGGTTAGCATCATTCTGAAATGTTATAAATGTAGTAGCAAAGAGCATGTTGGATGGATTCCATCTAAACTACTGACAAATAGACGCACACATTCACATTGAAGGGTAAACTTTTTATTAGGTTTATATCTTGTCTAGCATAACCTAGAAGGGGTTTGAATATATTGATTGTATAATATAACTCATAAAGAGTATTTTACACATTTATCTATAGCATAACCTAGAAGGGGTAAACTTCAAGGTTTTTTTGATAGAATTTTCCTTAGTTTTTCTAGGTAAAAACCCCGACTTGGAGATTAATCGTGCGAAAGGAATAGATTTAGAACTTAGTTGGAGCAAGAATGATGGATTTGAATAACTACCGGGAAGTTGAGGACTTGGTGGAAGCTTTGCATAGTTGATTTTATAATTTACAAGTTTTGGGAATCATATTTGGTGTTAGGGTATCAACGAGTCGAGCTAAAACTTTTGCTCGGGCTCGACTCAGGTAAAAAACTTTGATCTTTTTTTTTTTTGCCCGAACCGAGTTGAGCCAAGCAAAAGCTCGGCCAAAATGCTTAAGCATGACCTTAGCTATCAGGTCGGGCCTCAGCGAGCCTACTCGATTTTAAAAAAAAAAAATCGTGACAAATCAAAATTTTTTTAAAAGAATTTAAATTTTGTGCAATTTATACGTATTATAAATAATAACTAAATGTTAGCATATAAAAAAAATTACAGCTAAAATTAAAATAAAAAAATTTTTAAAAAGAAATGGCATGCAAGATTTTTTTTTTTTTGGGCAACCCGTAGAGCCACAAGGGCCAGGCCGACTCGAGCCGACGTCCCAAAATGGGCTCGGCTAGAGTGAACCGGCCCGGCCCGGTCTTATTCTCGACAGAGCCTGAGCCGACGAGCCATTGTCATCCCTATTGGCATTTGGAAAGTGCGGGGATCAAAGTGTATGCAATAAGAACATTGGGGTCAACTTGAATATTTTCAAAACTTGAAGGACCAAAATTGAAGAAATACAAAATTGGAGGACCAATTTGATCACATTAGAAGTTCAGGGCTGAAATGAACAAAGGAGTAAATTGGATTCAATTTAAAACTTGAGGACATAAAGTCCATGTTGGTCGCTGTTTGTAAACCATAATTTTTTCCGACTTAGTTCCGGATTTCTGGTTATTGAAGTGTGAAGCAAAGCAAATCAAAAGAACTAATGACAAATTAAATACAATCGATTTTTACTTTTTATTTTTGGTTGGTGATGGTCAACGTCAATCTATGTACGATATTTTCACATTGTCCGAAGAGGTAAGATGCATTAGACGATGTAGGCAACTTTACAATTCAAGCTTCAAGTAACAATATCTAGAAATGGACTCAAATATAAATTTTAAAAGCAGCTCCACTAAATGGATGAAATTACACGTTTAATTCGATAATTAATTCAACTTACGACTCCCACACCAAATCAATTGATAACAAGTTGTTCCATTAATTTAATTAGTTTTACTTTATTCTTACACCTTACTAGTTTCACAATGATATTACTAAATCAATATTCTCGATTAGTGGAAACAAATTTAATGTATTCACTCGTGCATGGAAATATCTATGAATTTTATTTATTTATTTTTTAGTGATGGTTAACATTATGGCTGTACAAAAAAACCACAAAATCGTAAATCGAACTGAAGTAGTTGGTTTGAAACCGTTGGTTTGGGTTCACGTGGACTCGCAGTTTCCTTTCTCTCAAACCGAACTAAACCATTTTGAAATAGTTTTGTTTATGCTTCAAATTTTAAAAACCAAAAAAAAAGAAAAAACCAAACCGCACTTTTTTAATTAAAAAAATATTTTATTAAATTATAAATTCTCATATATAAATTTTATAAAAGTATAGTTTTTAGAATTTTACAAGTATACTTTATTGGAAGGTACAAATTTAAATAATCTAACTCATGCATAACAAACAAGTCAGTGAGTTATTGTCATTAGTTTTTAGTTGGAACTTCATTAAATTTCTTTATGTTCATAATTACAAAATGA
>CAIGRH010127036.1:0-12707 GCA_903798295.1 Fraxinus nigra | reverse complement strand
ATTTCACTGTTGTAAGAAGATATTGAGATAAATGAAGATTCCATGTGTGAAATTAAAAATCTTGTGTGGATTGTCTAATGTCAATAGAATGCAATTGGATGAAAATCTCAAGTTAGAGGTCATTTTACTTGATTAAGTATTTAATGGGGGACATTGCACTAATCAATGTATAAAAAAACACATTTTATTGAAAAATTTCTCTTCGTAGTCTTTATGACTCGAGTTATTAAGCCTATAAGGGTATTAAAACATATTGCCCTAAAGTCAACTGACTTGAGAGTCATTGGCTCAAAACTTGTTATATGGGTCATCTAAAAGGTTTAAGGGAGAGAACACTGTAAATAAAAGAAAAAAAAGTGTTGAAAAAAAAATTTGAGAAAAAAATATAGAAAAAAAAGTAGGTACATACAATAGAAGTCACACTACATACCTTGGTTATGTCCCAAACACCTGTTTAAGAAAATTGAACTTTTGATAAGAGATTATTAGCATAATTAAGTCCTAGAGATTGAAACAATCAAACTTAATAGAAAATCTTTATTTATTGACATATTGAGTTGCAATAAGTGAGATTTACCTAAACTAGAGAGATGGAAATAATATAAAATTCAACTTTAGTTCACACACTTGAAAAAGCGAAAGAAATAAGTTGGGGAGTGTGTGAATCTTACGAGTGATGAAAGAATATATTTGACCATTAAAGGTCGGGAATTGAAACAACTCATGAATTCATAATGCTATGTTTAATTTTTCACACATACACACACATCGATTTTACATTGCAAAAGTAGATTTTAATTTCTATATTGTGATTTTGAAGTTGTGTATNGAAAATCCTTATTTATTGTCATGTTAAACTGCAATGAGTTAAATTTTGCCTAAACTAGAGGGCTGAAGATAGTAGGAAATCCAACCTTAGTTCACACACTGAAAAGGAGCGAAAAGAATATGTTTGGGGGTGTATGAATCTTACGAGTGATTAAAGAACATATTTGACCATTGAGGGTCCGGAATTGAAACAACTTATGAATTCATAATGATATGCTTAATTCTTCACATACACACACGTCGATTTTACATTGGAAAAGTAGATTTTAATTTTTGTATTGTGATTTTGAAGTTGTGTATAGATCTGATATTATGATTTCAATCCTGAGATAAAAAGTCAGGTTAGCTATATATATATATATATATATATATATATATTCGCCTTACTTGATTGACTAGCCACCAATTAGATAATTACCATTGTGTTTTTAATAGATTTTAGTTTTGTTTAAAGAATCACATAGTCCCATAGTTTGACAGTTTATTTCAATTGATGTGCAGTAAACTAAAATTATATACTCAAATTTTTTCCCAGCCTTTTCTCCCTAAATATTATTTCAGATTAGGGATGTCAAAAAATATGTTAAACTTTGAAAAGTTTAGAATACTATCGTTTTTTGTTTTAGACACCAACGCAACGAAAATAAGCAATTAAAAGTAATAAGTCACTTTTAACCATCTCTAAATAATTAGATCAACTAAGTCAATTTATCCAAAATTTGAATATCACAATTTGTAAATGGAAAGCAATAAATAACACTGACATGATCGCAGAGAAAACCCTTTGCAAATTATCAAAATTCCAGCATTTTGCCAAACATCAATCTACTATAAATGATGAAACTTACAATATGGTCCAGACCTAACTAACCTTTAGTCCCCTTCGACCTTCTCCATGTAATCAGTTTGACCCTCCTGGGCTGCGTGCTTCTCACACTAGCTTTGAACCCTTGGTATCGTTTATCTCAGGTGGACCTCCAAGAACGAATCTCGTTCTTTAGCACCGAAACTCCAAGTGCTTCTTCCCAAAATTTCAGCAACTTTGAAGGCTAATTGACGAATGTAGGTTTGTCGTTTGATCAGAGATCTCTTTTGTTTTAATTATTATTGTATATAGAATGTTTATAGCTCGATCAAAAAAATCTAAGCTTGAATGAATCTATGAGTCAAATAATATGGTGGTTGAATCATGAAATCAATGAAAGTGTTTTGGATCTTCAAATGAATGATCTCTATGAAATAATTATGATTCAACACACTTAGAGATGTTCATGAAGTGAAATGCATATAGGAAAAAGTGTTTGGGATGAAAAGAGCTAATAAAATACGTGTTTAAACTAAATAGGGATTCTAGTCGTCGAAACACTGATCGAGCGTTAGGCTAGCACTAGGCGAGTGATGCATTTGCCACTCAAGCCCTAGGCACGTAGGCTGCAAGCTCACTACTTTTGGTGCTCGAGCACCTATTGAGCTGTAGGCTAGCGAAAAAACATCCTTCTCAATATCAACTTCTTCAAGTTCAAATTTTGATCTTCTTCTTGGATTTCTTTGACATCTTTTTGGACTCTATCAGCTCCAAACTATTTTTTAGAATAACTTGGACTTTACTAAACCTATTTTGACATTAATTACAACTCGATTAATTCATAATACAAATCAATTAAACATGATTTTGACTTAGGAAAATACAATTACAAATTAGACTTAACAAACTTGATGAGAATTACCCATATAATCGGATAAAACAAGCATGGACAGTACGATAATTGTTTCCTCAAAGCGGGTACAGAATGGGGTTAAAATTTTATTTTTTTTAAAAATAAGTTTTTTATCAAATAAAAATAAAAGAATAATCATCCTTTCTAAAGGGAATATGCATTGTTCTTAACAAATTGGACAAAAAAAGCAATAATTTTCACCAACTAAAAACATAAAAAAATAAAATAAAATAAAAAAAGAAAAATAAACTCCTGCTTTGCCTTAACTAGGTATGGGAATAGGGTAAGGTGACAAAAATATCCGATTGGATGGGGGACGGAAATCATTGACCTGCCATGTTGCCTTCCCTGTTTCAAATTAGAAGTTCGCCCCGCCCTGCCCCCAACTTTTTTCCCTTTGGATTTTTACACATTGGATTTTTATCCCCAAACATTAGTTTTTCTCTAATATTATATTGTGTGTAAAGGTGGAGAAAGTTGAACTTGTATCCATTATCTTTCTATTAACTACCTAATATCATGGTTTAGTCTCCTTGCCACAACTCGTGAGTCTTCATGGCACAGACTTTTTCTTGGGGGAAAAAAAAGAAAGAAAGAAAAAAGTTAACAAAATAAGAACTATTTGGGTCGAGTGAATGCCTATAAGCCTTTATTAAGGCTTGCTCAACTCAATGTGGTCATTTTACACGTACTTTTCGTAGCCATCAACCAAGTTATAATAGGTCTTATTGGACTTCTCATAGACGAGAAAAAACATGGGTGATATTCAAAATATTTTTATATGAAACGTAAAAGACTATAAGATCGGATTTTCACTACAAAAGAAAAAAAAAATTATTATTGTAACATTTCATGTGGTTCTGTTCTTGTACCAACAATTCATTGATAATTGATTGAGGTCCCGGATGTCCTATGTTTAGTTTCCCACTAACAAGATGAAAAGAATGGACACTTCAAATGTGATAATATACCTGAACATTGATATAGATCTGCTCAACTAGCATGCGCAGCTGTGGAGATATCAAAATCTTGCCAAAGGGCCCCTTGTTTTCTTGTTTCTTCTTACAATATAATGAATATTTTGTTTATATGCAAAACATATAAAGATGCATATTTGTATATGGATAATGTATACATGAAGGCATTAAGTGCAAGCATTCAACAAATATGCAAACAACTCATGAGGATTATAATTTATTATGAATATACATAATGTCGTAGATCATATCTCTACATAGGGCAGGAAGTGGTCACTCCACTAGCGAGCCAATCAGCTAGCCACCTCATGCGAGCTGGCTTGCAAGTTGGAAGAGCGGCTCACATGTTACTTTTGCCTTTTTTTTCAACTTCTTATATTTCCTGTTGCATTATTTTACCTAATCTCGTCATCATTTTCATGGAATGAAGATAGTTTGTGATGAGTGTGTTTACGTACGAATTTTATACCAAATTAACTTAATTATTTGTCTAATTTTTATGGTTATAAAACGTTTTTAATGTGTGTGCTAGTATTGTTTTGAAGGTATAGTGATTAGGTGAAAAAGGGAGGTGTTGAAGCAAGCTAAAGTGAAAATAGACAGAAAAATGGTGCCCAAGCGCCATACAAGGAGCACCCGAGTGCCGGAATATGATGAAAAAAATTGCAGTAAGCCAGCGCCTAGCCCAAGCGCTGCCTAGTCACTAGATATGCAGCAAGGTAGCGCCTATGAAGAAAAAAAATGCAGTAAGGTAGCGCATGGGCGCTGCTTCACCAAATATGTAGCAAGGCAGTGCCTAGGTGCTGCCTGTAAACAGAAGATGTAGCGAGGCAATGCCTGAACCCTTTTTGCGATGCCTAGGTGCTGCGCCGTTAAAATTTTAGGCTTTGCTGTGGGCGCGAGAAGCCAAGGAAAAGACTCCAATTTGGCCAAGGACGTAAGGGAAGTATAAATAGACAAGAAGAGGCACGAATTGGGGGTTCCACACATTTCAAAATAGAGAGAAATAACACAAGATTTAAGAGGCAGTTCACGAGACAAAATTCATCACGGATTCAAGTTCAAATCAAAGATTGGAAGCGGAAGAAGATCTTGGTGCAAGAGTTGATTTTTTCCCATATCTATATTCAATTAATCCGGTGATGTATTCAAAGATATTCATTTATTTTTCCTTTTACATTATGTTTAACTCAATTTTAAATTGGAGCGAACAATATAGTCTTTTTGAGATTCTTGATTCCTTTATTCAAAGATTTCTGTAGCATATTTTTTTTATGTGTTGATTTTGTTATGTGATTAATGCTTTGAGCCAAAAAAAATTGATGATTAGTTGAGTTTCCTACGAATCAAAAGTGAGTTTGAGGCTTAGAACGAATAATAAAATCCAGTAAAGTAATATAACATGTAGAGATACATATACTAATTATTACGGGTCGTTACGGGAATTCTTAGAATCATAATTCGTTTAACTAAGGGTAATTCGCATAGAGATATGGATTAAATTAGTTAAATAGACTCAGAGAACTCGAGAGATGTAAATTGAATACAAAAGAAAGATTTGATCGAACACTACATTAGATTAGAATCTTGAATTAGGAATTAAAGTGATCATTAGATAGACTTGTTTTGCCTAATATTCATTACATACGCAAATCTTTTATCAATCATTGTTTAAAATATTCCCATACTTTCCATTAATTTAAAGTAGTTATTTCACAGAAAAATATATTCATAACTATTACCATTCTTTGTTTGTCTTTTTATCAAATAGGAGTTAGTAAAAGTAGACTAAGTCTGAAATATAGTCCTCGTGGGAACAATAATTCGGACTCAAAGGTCCATTATATTACTTATTACGATATCGTACACTTACGATATAAAAAACGCAACACCTTCCCCACAATTGGAAAAGGCTACGTAACAATTTGTCCAATGTTATAGAAAGAGGTTACGTGGACATGATGGGAGCCAAAATCTGTTGACCACGTCACCCCTACAAAACTTGAGAGTAACAATATAGTTTAAAGACTATTTCTACATAAATTATATATGGTCTAAAGTAACCATATATACACTCTTTATGCACATACTTCACACTATTAAAATATTTACGGGATCTATAACTTTTCAACCACACATTTTATCAATTTTTATCAAAATCTACTTATAAATTTTTTTTTATCTAAACCAAATATGAGCTATATCATTTTCATTACTTTCATATAATACATAGGATACCATTAAAATTCATTTTTGTTTGATAAAAAATCTTATTAGGATAAGAAAGTAATCATAGAAATCATTTGAGTTACACAACATTTTTTTAGCGGACTATTATGTCTCAAAAAGAGGGAAGTCTTTAAATTTCTTCCTTGAATATTAATAAGACACTTGCTGTGTTAATTGTAATGTTGGGTTTTCAAACTGAATTTCCAGCATTTAATTGTGTTGTATATTGATCTTCATTTGCAGGCATTCAACTAAGCATGGATAGAGACACAAATGTGCAATGTACAATTTCTTAAACTATAGGACAATTATACTTTGACTAAAATAAGTTAAATTACATAGATTTTTTTTTTTTTTCTAATAAAACTAAATGCAAACATTAAGGGTGCGTTTGATTGCGAGCATGAAAATAAAATAAATTATTGGCAATTCAATTGTCTAGAACTTATTTATATGAAAATTATTAATTAAATGTATTTGATTGATTTAATTTTTAACCCAAGAAATATTATACTAATTCATTTTTATTGGTGGGTAAATGAGAGAGATGAGATACATGAGAGAGAAAGGAAGAGTGAATTACCTAGAAAATAAAAATCACTACTCCCTAAAAAAAAATTATTTCCTTGTTTTCGAGGAAAATATGGTCACATGACCAAAAATTCAATCCATTTAATTCCATCATTTTCTACCTCCTCTTGTTTGCTCAAATCTACTTGTTTTTCTTTAATTCAAATCGACATATGCCTCGAAGGGGGTTTTAGCATATACTAGATTAAAATAAAAGAAAGACAACGCAGTAGAGAGAGACTTCGTATTTACTTTAAGAATTAGGTTGAAACGATGAGATGTTTATAGAAAAAATAAAATTAGAAGTATTATTTTCATCACAAAAATCTAAAGGGAATTGAAGTCTTAATTTGCACATCACTTGCTATACAAGTTATAACTCTTACTTTCCTTTTTGATTGGCTAAGGGGCGAATTTCGTAGGGTTGGGATTGGCTCTCCCAGTCCATTTGAATTTTTATGGCTGACATATTAGCCCAACTAAAACAAAATTTTAGTTCTATCCTGAATTCGTCTCTAGATATGATGTATAATGTACTCAAATCTATTTGTATTCATATTATCTCCTTTCTTATATCTACCCCTAAATCTATTTTTCTCCAAACTACCTTCTTTCTTGAATTATTATCACTTCTTTCCTTTCTTTTTTTCCAGGGATAAAGTGGCCCAACTATAAATTGTGAAAACAAAGAACGTAAATTCCAATCTCATTGATTAATTCAGAATACCAAAATAAATTAAATGATATGGAGAAACTCTACAAAAGTATATTAAATAATCCAAAACGACCAAGAAAACATTGAAGCCTTACTCTAGTTTAAATACCAAATTCTAAGAATGAAACCCTTAAAACTAAATGACAAAATGATGTGATCCAAGAAAGGCAACAAACTTACAAATATCCGGCTCGACTTGAAGAGAAACCAAAGACAAGATCAAGAGTTACGGAGGATCAAGGAGGCCATGGAATGAGTTGTCCAAGATGCGGAGGCCAAGAGCTCAAGTGCAACAAGCCAAATAACAACTTACATGTTGGGAGGCGGAATCAAGTTTGGTGCGTTGAATTCAAGATTTGGAAGATATATGAAAAAACAAGTAGCGTGGATGAAAACGTACATAAATTTCAGCTCGGGTGTTGGATTTCTATCCATGAGTACATTCCAAAAACAACACGAAATTCTACAGAAGGAAATAGAGGATTCAAATTTACTAACATGCAACCGCATAGTAGAAAACACCATGCGGCCGCATGGAGTCATGCAGGGAGTTCCTAGAGCATTTCAAATGAACCATACGACCACAACCAATTTTACCATGCGGTCGCATAGGCCAAAAGCGAGACGATATTTTTCCTTTTTCGCAGATTTTTTAATTGCAATAGAATTATACTCTTACCATAATTTTGTAATCTTGGGAACATTATGCATGGTTTTAGCTTGATTTTAGGGCTAGTATAAATATGATTTTTCATTGAAAAAAAACACATTATTGATACTTATTTTGGGAGGCCAATTTGCTTTCAGTCCATTGTTCTTTGTTGGACAATTTACGAACTTATCGAGAATCATTCTTGTGGTGTTCAAATTAATCGAGGTGAGATAACAACAAGGGTGATGGGGCTATTTCAAAAGGTATGACCGAGCTACCAAAGGAAAATGAGGAAGTTGCTAGTAAGACTATACCTAAGGTGGATTCCCAACCATCTAGGAATCGGGATATCAAGTGCTTGGGATTGGGACATATTGCTTCTCATGTCCAAACAAGAGGATGATGATCTTGCGGGATAATGGAGAGGTGGTGAGTGAAAGTGAGAGTGATTATGAATGCATGTCGGAATTGGAGGATGCTAGTTATGAAGGCGGAGTGGAATATGCTGTTGGCAAGTTATTGGTCATGAGGTGAGCTCTTAACACTCAAACCAAGGCAAATGACTTGGAGCAGCAAAGAGAAAATATTTTCCATATACGGTGCCACATCAATAATAAGGTATGTAGCATGATCATTGATGGTGGGAGTTGTACAAATGTAGCTAGTACTAATCTGGTCGAAAAACTGGGATTGACTATGCTTAAACACCTTGGCCCTATAGTTTATAGTGGTTGAATGAATGTGGGGAAGTTAAGGTGAATAGAAGGGTGTTGATGAATTTTTCAATTGGTAGTTATCATGACGAAGTATCGTGTGACGTAGTACCTATGCATGCGGGTCATATCTTGTTGGGGAGACCATGACAATACGATAGGAAGGTGATACATGATGGGTATAAAAATATGTACAGCTTTGTCAATGGTGGAAAGTCTATTACACTTACACCATTAACACCGGTACAAAGTGAATGAAGATCAAATCAAACTGAAAAATGAGGAAGAAAGGAGATGGGAAGAGTTAGAGAAAAAAGAGTGTGAGATTGAACTTTCACAAAAAGAGAACAAGAGAGAAAATAGTGAGGTGGGTAAAAGTGAGGAAAAAAGAGTAAAGCCACAAGAGAGTAAAGAAAAAAATAGAGAGGTGACTAAAAAATAGTAGAGCCACAAGAGAGAAAAAAAAATAGAGAGTGTAAAGGAGAATAGAGTGGTGGGGAAAAGAAAAGTGGAGCTACAAGAAGGAAAAGGAAAAGAATCTTCAAAGAGAAATGAAAAGTCAGAAGTGAGCTTACATGAAAAAGAGAGTGAAATTGAGAGGGTTTGAGTGAGAACTAACAAATCCTTCTCTAGTTTGACTATTTTTTTTCTTGCGGGATTTCGAAGACTTGATCCATGAGAACAAGCTTATTGAGAAACCACCCAATCCGGGCATTGAGCATCAACTTTTGTTTGAAACTAACCAACCCCACCATAATTTGGTTATTTCTTTATTACAGAGGTTGAATATGCGTTCCTAAGGAGACAAAATAGCTTCAAGGGCAATGGAAGGAGTTCATATGCAAAGGGTTTAATGTCAAAGGGAATATGAAGGGAAACATGAATCCATGTGCAGTGTCATTACTACTAGTACCTAGGAAGGATGATACATGGAGGATGCGTGATGACTCACCAATAGTAAGGTATCATCATTCCATACATATGTTAGATGATTGTCTAGCATGTAGTAATAATTTTTCGCTTGGAGCATGTAATTTTAACCTCACAACTACACCTAAATTAGATGACATACTTGATGATTTACATGGGTCATATATTTTTTGTAAAGTAGATTATAAGACTAACTGTGAAATTTATAAGTGGTTAGTTAGGTCGCTTGAACTCACTAGTCAATCTAATATTTTCATGAGATTAAATAATCGTTTATTGCGTGCATTCATAGGAAAGTTTTTAATAGTTTATGATAATCTAGTATATTGCAAAGGTCTATGTATGCTTGTTAAATTGAGAGGTCACATGTTACACGATGATATCATAGTATGTGGTAAGGATTTAGATGTGCATGATAAATATTTGAGAATTATTGAACTTAATCTACATAACTACTTATGGAAAATTGGATGGGATGTGTTACGAACTAATTTGATAGCTTCTACTACTTCTTACACATGTTTTGATATGGTTTATGGTTTTAATCCTCTAATTTTGTTAGGTTTAGTCGCTTTAACTATTGATGTAAGCGGTAACTTGGATGAAAAACAGGAGATTGTTCTTGAAATGTCTCAAACTTGCAAAACGACACATTCAAGGTGTGTACGATTTGATCCAGACAATAGTGATTGATTGTACATATGAAAGAGGAGGATACGAACTGAAATGAAGTCCAAACTACACCCTAGAGGAGATGGACCATTCCATGTCATTGCCATGATTGAGAACAATGGCTACAACTTGGACTTTGAGGGTAAGAATATTATAATTCCTATCATCGACGTTTCTAGTGTTGCTTCGTTTGATGCATGTACGGATTCGAGATCGAATCCTTTCGAAGAGAGAGAGAGAGAGAGAGAGAGAGAGAGAGAGAGAGGATGATATGATCTAAGAAAGGCAAAACTTACAAAGATCCGGCTCCACTTGAAGAGAAACCAAAGATAAAACCAATAGTTACAGAGGATCAAGAAGGTCATGAAATGAGTTATCCAAGATGCAGATGCTAAGTGCTCGAGTGCAACAAGACAAATAACGACTTACAAGTTGGACATGAAGGTGGAATATAATCAAGTTGGGTGCGTTGGATTCAAGATTTGGAAGATATATGGAAAAAACGAGCAGCGTGGATGAAAATGCATATAAATTTCAGCTCGGGTGTCGGATTTCTATCCATGAGTACATTCCGAAAACGGCACGAAATTCTGCACAAGGAAATAAATGATTCAAATTTACTAACATGCAACCGCATTGTAGAAAACACCATGCGCCGCATGGAGTCATGCAGGGAGTTCCAGGAGTATTTCAGATGAACCATGCAATCGCAACCAATTCTACCATACGGTCGCATAGGCTAAAAGAGGTGATATTTTTCTTTTTTCGCGAATTTCCTAATTGTAATAGAATTATACTCTTACCATAATTTTGTAATTTTGGGAACATCATGCACAATTTTAGCTTCATTTTAGGGATAGTATAAATATGATTTTTCATTAAAAAAAAAAAAACACATTATTGATAATTATTTTGTGAGACAAATTTGCTTTCAGTTCATTGTTCTTCGTTGAACAATTTGCGAACTAGACTTTTTAAATTTGTTGATATGCCAATTTCCGAATAATGTATTTTGAAAATAATATAAAATAAAAGCTTTCGAGAAAACTAGACTTTTTAAATTTGTCGATATGCCAATTCGTAATTGGGTTTGTAGTAGTTACAAGTTCACTTCACTAATAAGTTACATTAGGAAAATCATGCAGCTTATTAATTAAGGCACGGAAAAATCGTGGGCTCCACTCCATTTTGTGGTCCCCATAACGACTAAACGAATTTTTATTCTATTTTTTTACATATATAGTTGCTTTTTTTTTTTTTAAGCACAAGTCATTATATAAATGTCAATAAAATATCCTAAATATATAAAAAAATGTTCCACCACTGATTTTGATTTGAGAGCTCCATACACCTAAACTAGACACTTATAGCATTAATCACTACATTAAATATTGAATGGACCCACCAGTTCATTAATATTGATTAACATTTAAAAAATCAGATAATAATTGTGTATGGAGTACTATAGATTGCTGTATAGAAAGAAGCCTGGCGAAGGTTATTTTTCATTTTCGACATATTTCGAAATTTTTTAAAAATTATTTCTAAATTTTTTTATTTTTTTGTTATCCCATTAAACATAAAAGGCTCGAAACGTGTGTAGCAAATATATATATATATATATATTTTTAGGAGACCATAATACTCAATTTGAACGTAAATTTCACAACTTTACATGCGAAAATCTTCATATTAATGTCCGTAAGCATTCAGCCGAGGTACGAAAAAGATCTCTATTTAATTTCTATGAAGCTCACAAAATGAAATAATTTATGTCTGTTTGTTTGTGGTGGTGGCACTGCATTCTTGGACCAGTCTCTACTACATTTTACATCCCCCAAAAAAAAAAAAATAAAAAAAAAAATTGTATAACTAAGTATATAATACAAGTGAAGGACCTTGACACAAACGTCCTATCAGTGGCCCCTACCCGAGGGAGATAAAGGGGCCTTTTTTATTTTTTAATTATTTAATTGGACTTGTTTGCATTTTTTAAATATATATTCGAGACTACAATTGAAATTAGTTCATTATTTTTTCTTCTTTTCTTTTTGTTGTTGTCAAATAAAAGGGTATATTTGTCATTTTACAAGGATTTATTGAAAAAAAAAATGGGGAGTCTTTCGCACCTTCATATAGGGATTTTCCACCAATTTTGCGTCAATAAGCCATAAACAAAACTATAAATTAGTTTGGCCAATGCAATTGCTAAAATAAGATAAGAGTTTGATGGATTTCATTGTATTACTAGGACATGAGTGAACATTATTGAAATCGTCAAAAGTGTTTGCAATGGTTTTAGAGTTGCAAATAGTCAAATTAGGGACGGACCCAACACTCGACGAATTCATGCGGCCGCGCGTACTGGATCCGTTGAGAACAAATTTTTTCGTTGATAGTAGATAAAAACTTTATATTATATATCTAGTGATTTATTTTATTTTCAAACATTGAACTTGTGAGCCCATTTAAGATTATTGAGTACTTGACCATCGTGTCACTTGTTGAATTTTGAAACTATGTTTAACATAATAATGTATATTTTGTTTTAGTGGTTTTAATGCAATTTTAAGGATTCGAATTTAGGGATGACAAAAAATCTCAGACTCGCCTCCGAAAAAGTCCGAGTGGACCCGGCTCGGGCTCAGTGTAACCGAGTCAAGAGGGGCGTCGGCTCGAGCCAGCCCGTGGCCCGACCGAGCC
>CAIGRH010126994.1:0-11238 GCA_903798295.1 Fraxinus nigra | reverse complement strand
AAAATTTTCTTCAGTTTCGTTACCAGGCTCTGATACCAATTATTGGAATCAAAAAGGGGAAACAATTAAAATATTGAGATAAGAGTAAAATGGACAATTTCTTCACAAAATGACAAAATTAGGTTATACCTCTTGTCAAGCCCTCGGGTTATTTAGCTTATTCCACTGCAGAAATGAAGTGGGGGCGAAAAGCAGGTGCACGCTCCACCTCCACGCTCTAGCCACCCCCTTCCCCACTTCTACATATTTATCCGCTCAATATTCTGTGATCTCTGTCGACTTTTAATTCACAAGTTCATGTAATAAATGTCTTCGTCGACGGTTAATTTATGTTGTTATGAACATTTGAGTTAAATCATAGAGAGCCCATTTTTCACACACTAAGTTTTAACGGAAGTAAAGCATAAACGAAGAGAAATAATGTCGGAACTGGATCAGTTACTTACTAAGAAGGTTGCGGATCGGTACCTGAAACGCGAAGTGCTTGGTGAAGGTACCTACGGCGTCGTTTACAAAGCTATCGATACCAAGGTATGTTTATTGTATACCTATGTGAGAGTTTTTGCCTTTGTGAATGTGTTTTAGGGTTTTGACTTTTTATTTGATTCTAGTTTAGTCTACTTGATTTTCGAAACAATTGATACGCTTTTAACTTTTTCTGGGTATGAGATTATTTGATTTGTTCTTTTTATATGTTGAGTTCATATATGTGTGAATCAAGATGGGTTAAGAGCTGCTATTCTTCTCAAGTTAAGGAAAAAATAATTATCTGGCAAGATTTTACTTTTTTTTTTCAAATTAAAATGGCAAATTTAGGTTATTGGTTTGACGATAATTAGTCGAATTTCGTGCAGACAGAGCAGACAGTTGCCATTAAGAAAATTCGACTTGGGAAGCAGAAGGAAGGGGTTAATTTCACAGCATTAAGAGAAATTAAATTGCTCAAAGAGCTTAATGATCCAAATATAATTGAGTTGATTGATGCATTCCCTCACAAGGGAAACTTGCACCTTGTGTTTGAATTCATGGAGACAGATCTAGAAACAGTTATTCGTGATAGGAATATCGTGCTCTCACCAGCTGACATAAAGTCCTACCTTCAGATGACGCTAAAAGGACTTGCTTTTTGTCATAAGAAATGGGTTTTGCATCGGTACATTTCTTTGAAGGCATTTCCTATCAAGTTTCTAACTTGCTTTAATTTATGTTGAGTATTTTTCGACTTATGAACAGGGATATGAAACCCAACAACTTGTTGATTGGAGCAGACGGACAGCTTAAACTTGCTGATTTTGGTTTAGCTCGTATATTTGGGAGCCCAGATCGAAGGTTCACTCACCAGGTATGCTTTCTCCAGTACTCCTATTTATCATTGATGGATGCTGTAAGCAAATCCTTAGAAGTAATCCCATTTCATCAAGTTCACTCAGCTTCCAGCTAATTTTATTTTTCTCTCTCCCATAACTACGCGTCCTATTAGACAGCATAAAATCATTGTTGATCAGCACGTTGATATAAATTCAGCATGTTGATATAAATGAACTGATTACCTTGAGTAATTACAATCTCTCTCGAATGACAATTTTAGTTGCATCTTCAAGTGAAGAAGTCAGTGATGCTATTTGCTTGTGCTAAGTAAACTGGTGATCAATATATTCAGCCAATTTTGTTGTGTATTTGGATTTGTTTGTGTCAAAAGTAATTATTTTGGCATTTGTGCAGTGGTTTTTTTGTCTGATTGACATATTATCATATCTCTTGGAGGTTGAGGTTATGAATTTGTTATATTATGTGTGGCAATGATGATGAATAATATGGAATCAACAAAGAGAAAACACAGATTTACGTGGTTCGGCAGTAGGCTACATCCACAGGAGCGAAGCGGCTATGATTTTATTATATGTGCAATGATAGGATTACAAAACTCACACACACTAATCCTAGCCCGTACAGGGTATTAGGGAAAACCCAAATATAAACCTCTAGCATCGGCTTATTTTTCCAGCGTACATGTGTTTCACTCTATATGAGCCACATATTACAATAGAGTTCTTAAATCTCATTAGTTGTGGAATGTAGTAATTTCCTGATGGTGGTTTGTGATTATACTTGGAAACAGTAGGTGAATGACTCATGGTTCTGTGGGAGGTTCTCATACTAATATAAATGTATTTGTATGGTGCAACTATAACAGGAACCACTCCATCTACTTTAGGAAAAAATGCATTCATAGTCCCCACTGCATTGTGCTGTTGGATGTAGATTTATATATTGTTGTAGAATTATGATACTTTTTGTCTACTTATCAACTTATTGCTAATAGGTTCTTGCTGATATGATGTGGATTCTCTAAAAGAGTGCAAATTATATTATAAAGCAATAATTTCAAATCAGTCTGCATCTCTTCCTTCAATTAATTTTTTATTTCACAACTTATGCATAGTTGTCTGTTCTTTATTTAGGTCTTTGCTAGATGGTATAGAGCCCCTGAGCTGTTGTTTGGTGCCAAGCAGTATGGCCCAGGGGTAGATGTTTGGGCAGCAGCTTGTATATTTGCTGAACTACTGTCACGAAGACCTTTTCTGCAGGTGAATTTCCTTTTTCACGTTTTATAAATGTTTTTTTTTTCTTTTTTTCTCGTTTCGTTACTTGGAAATAGTTGCTGCTGTCTATGCTTTTGCATTTCTTGATATGATGATTCAGTCATTTGCTTCAATAGTTCCAACAATGGCTGCTGGGAAATCTGTGATTATAAGCAGTGGCATGCCAAATCTACATGCACATGCAATTTGAAGTGCAAATTAGTAATGTGGGACTCATATGTTGCTGGAAACTACAATTGCTTTGGCATGAGTAGTTTAGTCAGAATGATGAAGTAGGCTTAGTCTATAACATTAAAGCATGTCAATGTTTCTGGTCATGCAAAATTACCATTTCAAGTGTCACTTAGAATTATTGCTTTTATTTGATTCATACTCTTAGGGCCTTGTCTTTTCTTTCTCTTTCTGTTTTTTTTGTTCTATTCGGGCCCCCCTCAACAATCCCTTGCAACTGGGAAGGCACTTGAACTTTCTTAATTCTCTAGTGGTGTTATGGTGCAGTTCAAGTTTGTCACTTAAACTTCTTCAAATAGAGTTAAAAAAACTTTTGTACGTGGTTTTCCGTAGTCATTTAGCTTTGCACTTTTGAATTTATTACATTTCTTTTAGTTTCGATTACAATCTTTTAGGGAAATAGTGATATCGATCAATTGGGAAAGATCTTTGCGGTTTTTGGGACCCCAAAGTCATCTCAGTGGCAAGATATGATTCACCTTCCTGATTATGTGGAATACCAATATGTTCCTGGTCAATCGCTACGTACGTTATTTCCCATGGCAAGTGATGATGCTTTGGACCTCTTATCAAAGATGTTCACTTACGATCCAAAGGCTAGAATTTCAGCGCAACAGGCGTTGGAGCACCGGTATGTTCGATTTGGCATGATGATGATTTCTTTACAATGGTGGGATTTTAACCTTTTCATTCTCTTTAGGTACTTTTCTTCTGTACCTCCACCTACAAAACCCGCTTCGCTACCTAGACCTCCCCCAAAAAAGGAGTCAGCTAGTTTTAAGGTTTTGGATTTTAATTCACAGGGTGGTCCAACGGTATTGTCTCCTCCGAGAAAGTCAAGGAGAGTGATGCCGCAACGTGAGGGATTTGAGGTGAATACTCACCAGCTTGACAAGATTGATGAACATGGGAACGAGAATAGACAGGCAGCTGGAGAGAGGAGTGAACATGTTCCAATGTCACTTGATTTCTCTGTTTTTGGGATGAAGCCACCCACTAGACCAACAATTAACAGGTGAATACTATCTTGTTGACACATGCACTTAATGACAAATGAATGACCTTGAGTTCTTTGTGCTAATTAGTGGCTCTTAGTTCGACTGTTGAAGAAACATGCAGCTCTTCTCCTATGCTGATAATATTGATAATCAAAGTTGCAACTAATACTAGCTTTTTTATTTTTCAAAGTCACCTTCTCCTACGTAATCCTTGTCTTGTGAGAACCTCTGTTTATGATTGGTTATAATAATGTGATTTAGATGAATGTAGCTTGCACATATAGAAGTATAGATATGCAGGCTATAGGTTGATGGCCAAATAAGCACATACATGGACATGGACACGATGTGAGACAACACGATATGACACTGACACGTTATTTTTCGAGAAACTAATATAAGGACACGTGGATTTAAAATCTTTATAATTTTATTTTTATATATTGCATCTTTATTTTTATTCTTTTTGATAAGAGACATTGTGCAATGAGCATGTTTAATGTATCTTTTGAGCATTGAAAATATATAAAAAATAAGACACAACACGTGAGTGTTTGTGGAGAGTCGATGTGTCCGACACGACACGTGTTGGACATGTCACGTCGCCCTAGTAGAAGTGTTCATGCTTCATAGTTGATGGCAAAAAAAATGTTGAAACTGAATGTGTTGAGAAGAATTTGGAGGTGTGAGTAAAGAAAGAAAAAAGATATATCAAATTTAAGAAATTACCCAAGAAAAAGGAAGTACCAGTGGCAGTATGAGTACTTGCATTAAGTTTAGGCACCTTAGATTGATTGTATGGAATAATCTACTTAGATATTAGGTTGTAATAAATTTGAGATCATAGAACACCAGCTAGATGATCTTTATTGAATTGAAGATTTTATTCTTTCACTAATTTTTTCAAGGTTGTTTATACAAAACAAAAGAGAGGTTGCTGAGTTCTCCAATTCTTTCTTAAACCATGCAGTATGTTTCTCTTTCAAATTTGTGAAACCATGAAGGAATAAGTAATATAAAATCTGAAAATTAAGAAGTGTGAATAGAAGCGTACAGTTCTACTCTTTTTAAACAATGCTTCTTATATGTAGTATAGTACATCTGGAAGAATAATTTTATCAGCACTTTCATATTACTTCACCTTATGTATGCTTACGAATGATCAAACGATATTGTTTTTCGTCACATCTTTTAAGAATGGGTCCATGTATTATCTAGCATGTATAACATGGATGAATTAGCCAGTGTTTTCAAAATTATATATAAACAACAAATAAAAAATATGTTTTCCCCCCTCAAATTTTGCAATCCTGTAAATGTTATCATCCTAACATTCATTATCAGCTGAGGAAGGTGCGTGACTGCCACAAGTAAACTTTACGTGGCACACAATCAGTACATGTTATGTAGCAACTGGACACTGGGAGTAAAAACTTGCTTAAATTGAGCCCTATGTGCCCTGGATCCAGAACACGAGTGACATAAGCTAAAATTCACTCCAACATCCAAATTTTAGACTAGATAAATGGCACTCAAAACTACTGCTCCAAAAGATTGTCACTATACAAATAGTCTAGATGAAATCATTCGACTAAGAATGAATTTATAGATGATTCACCACTCTATGCATGACATCCACGCATGCTTCTCTAAACTAAAAGAGTGCCACTTTAAATACAAGTGAAATCATCCTAAGGCAAAAAGTCAAGCTATGTGCAAAGTAATTCACCACTCTAAGGCAAAAAATAAAGCTATGTAGGCCCGTCAACCTTACGGTTTTGAACCAAATCAAATCGTTGAAAATGGTTTCATCAATGCATGAATACACTATTTGAACAATTTTCAAAATTTTTGCCAATGTCCTAAATTCCCATTTCCCAGACATTCTATGATAGAAACGCTCTGACTGATCCCTAACCCATTCTAATCGCTTTGTCTCTCTATTCGAAATCGTCGGTCGCTGATGAGTCCTTTTTCCTCGTCAATTTTCTCTGTTGCTTATCTGTATGTTGCTCTTCTTTCCTCTTCAAATACATAGATGCCTAAATACAATGTGGAAAATTAATGTGTTCTAAAATAGGTATTCATATTTATTTTAAAAGATCAAAATAATTAAGGAAATGAGAGTTACTTTTAATTCTCTCTATTTTGACAAGTAGTGCATAATAGTTTTGCATCGTTATTCTTATCCATGTGTTATTGGTGCAGTTTTTTTTAAAGTAGCATGTAAGGATCAATAGCAGAAAACCCTTTAGAAACGTTTTCACGTGCGATATACCCCTACCCCTATTGGAAATCGTAAAAAAACTCTCATGTTTTAAGCCTTTTGTGCGAAAACCCTCTGCCGTCAAGATCCGTTAGGCTTGTCGTTAAAAACAGTAAAAATGTCAAAATTAAAAATGATAAATTTCAATTTTAATAGCCGAACCTTTTATTTTTCTACAAACTAAATCCAATTTTTTTATATGTGCTACCTTCAATCCCTAATCTTTGAAAATTTATTTTCCCCTCCACTTCATCTTCTTCCCCATTTTTGGATAATTCTTCTCTCTTCTAGGTTTTATCTCTCTCATCACTATTTTGCTTCTCAAAAGGATCTTCATAACATTTTTCAGAAAACCCAAAAATGTATACTCACCCTCATGGCCCCTAAATCACATACATAAATAAACCATTCCATCCCCATCTCAGGTTACAGAACACGCACACATAAATTTGTAGACATCCATATATACATAGAAACTAAAGCTTCACACGCAAAGAGTTTTAGCACCGGCAACAGGGAAATAAAACTCCAGAATCAGAATCAGAATCAGAAAAAAAAACAGCAAAAAAAAAAGGCTGATAATGTAATTTTTGAGATGTGATATTTCTTGGTAGTGATGCAAAGTTTTCCCTTTTATTTTTGTGCCAATTTTATTGTTATCTATTTTCTCATGTGAATATCCGAAAGGTTATGTGTTATTTGTTTTTCTTTTGGACCTTTGCAAGATTAACACGTTTGAGACAAATATTAATGTAATCTAATATTTATGTTTTAAAAATCCACATATAGGCTTTTATTGAGAATTTTATACCAATTTACTTGTATTTTAACTTGTTTTAAATGTGTTAATATTATGTCGATAGCTAAACCATGGTTTAAAACCAAACCAAACTGTAGAAAATGGTTTTTTTTGGAAAATGAAATGGCTGGGTTTGGTTAGGAATTTTTCCGAACCATTTTAAATGGTTTTGTTTGAAAATAGGCAAAAAAACCGCCGAACCGTGTTCGCCCCTACTTTACTTGAACTTAGCCAACATATTCCTCTGTTAGTCATATCTTGAGTATACGTCAAATTCTAAAACCAATTTCCATGAAACACACAATCACAAAGGCTGAGGGAGCAATACCATGGATGTCGAGAACGTTTAAGATGGGAGCCATTTACTTCCTCTGTGAACCTAACCCCATACATGTCTGAGAGCATCGAGTCCATCTTACTTCACATTGCACAATGCCCATTGCACATGTTTTTGTGCATAATACACTTTTTCCGAGAGTAGGTGAAGTACAGTGACTGTTGAACAATTAATTTTACATATTTGTGGTAAGATAAAGTAACCCTTCTCGTTTGTAAATTAAATGTACTTGTTTCTGTAATAATCACAGTTAACTAATAATGAACAGCCTTCTTGTAATTAGCGAACATACGCGCGAAATATATAAATTTATCTACAACTTTAGTTACTGCAGATGTGTGTTTCACGGATTTCCTCATAGATGTGCCAATACTAAGCATGCTATCATATTTATGACTGTACAATCATGCAAGAAGGGTATATTACATACTTAGCATTGTTACATTTATGAGGAAACTTTTCTTTTAGTAGAATTAATGTTTTGCATGAAACACGTCTTTTGTGATTCATGTTTTTTTTTAGATATGAACATGTTAGAATTAGTGCCCTAAAAGAAAGGTGGGTGCTTGGACATTATTCTGATAAATGAATAAATTGTTTCTTGACTTTCTATACCATATTGTTTAATGAGAAAACATCACAAGGTTCTATAATTATGTTTAAGATTTATGAATAATGCATATAAATTGTTTTTCATAACCTAAATATTAGTCCTTCACGGAAATAAAGTTGGGCACTTTATTCAGTAATGTTATACCGTTGTCTGCCTCACTATTAGGTGAAAAAGAATTATATTGTCCATAGAATAGAGACACTTTCATTTGGAAATTTAATTCAATGTAATCACTAATTGACTATTGAAGTGATTTGGAGTGCAATAAATCCTTGTTCATAACTCTGTGCTTTTGGAGTACAAGCTTCTCTATAGTTGGAAGATAGTATTCTTGACTCTTTACTGAGAGATAATGTCGCCATGGGAATTTTTTGGTACTTAACTATATCTGAGTGCCAATTCGTTCATTAAATGTTTACTAAATAATGATATTTGTGATTGGTTCACAGGACTATTTCATACTAATATTTACTTCTTTGTGAGGATGATGAACTGGTATATGTGACACTCGAATTCTTGAACATCAAGTTGAGGCTGAACGTTGATGCTAAATTGTTTAGTGTTTGAGTGGGTTGATTACATCTTTTTCTTTGTTTGGCATGATGCTAGAATAAGGTTTTGACATTGATGTGGTATTTTCTGTTGTATATGTTGCTTATAGACTTTTTTTAATGAATTGCTTTAGTGGTAGATAAATACGGTGATATCAGTCTTATTCTTTTTTTTTTTTTTGGTGGTGGTGGGGATTCTGGCGAAGGGACGAGTTTTTTTGGAGAAGGCTTATGGCCAGATTGTTTTGTACAAAATACTGTTTTTTAAATGATATTAATAATTATACTCGGATATCATATGAATAAATATATTTATTGTCGTTTAATTTTATTAATATCCCGAACCTTCTCTCTTTTGCAGTGCTGATAGGTCACATCTGAAGAGGAAATTAGATCTCGAATTTCAGCAACCTGAAGAAGAATAACTTGTACACAAATAATACCAATGGTTTTCAGTTCTTGTGCAAGGATAGATGTTTTGGCATAAGAGGTTTGTTATGGCAATCTCAATCTCAGAAGTTCATTCTTATTAATTGCATTTTGCGATCATTGTTCTTATTTCAAATATTGATTTATTTACCAGGGAAATACCTTGGGGAGAATCTAGACTGAAGTAATTAGTTCACAAAATTTGTTAACCCATAGAATACAGCCTCTTCAACTGGTCATGTGTAACTATAAACTACTAGATGACAAAAACTCAAGTAAATAGTTATGTTTGAAGATTGATTTATGTCTGGGATATTGGTTGTCGAACTAGTTCTTCATGCTTGTATTTGAATTGGGGAGAGAAATTCTTAACTATTTGCGGCNCATGCTTGTATTTGAATTGGGGAGAGAAATTCTTAACTATTTGCGGCAACATTGATTGATATCGTATTAATTTAAAAAGCTCGGGAATTTTGTGAACATATTATGTTTGTTCGGTGCATCTTTCCATGATTTTCAGCACATTATAACGTGTTATAAGAAATTATATTAGTATCTCATTTGTCCACCATAATACCATCTATCACCAGAGAGAGATGCTCGTTGTCCCGGGATTTAATCCCTAAATCCCAGGACAATCAGCTTTTTCCATCACCAGATACCATTTTCCCGTAGTGATTACCTCTTCATCAACACTGCTGACATTTCCTTACATTATTTACATTTATTCCAAATGTTCAACCATCCTCCATTTTTTTTTCTTTCACACGATTACTTTCCCTTAAATGCAGATCCAGCGAGTCAATTAATGATACATGGAGGACTGTGAAATGGATGTTGGAAATAGAAACCGATAAAACTGCAATTATATTCATTTTAATAAAAATCTACAAATTGAATATAAAGTGATTTTCTCTATCTAGGACAAGGACAGTTGGCCTCCAAAGTGAACCAGCCAAAGCAACATTCTCACTATCTTTTCTTCACGGTTCAAGCTGCACTCATTTCGATAGTCGGTATTTTCATTAGGGTCCGTTTGATTTTGTGGAAAATTGGTGGAAAGAAAATGAATTTCAGGAAATTGAATTGCCTAAAAATTGTTTTATTGAGAATTGTAATTAATTTTGTTTGATTGGTATAATTTTTCACCTGTAAAATGTTGAAAGTTTGGTGTTCGTTTGACTTTGTTTTTCATAGAAATTGTTTATTAAAGTGATAATTTTTTCTACCATTGGATCTAGAATTTGTTCCAATTGTCAAAAAGTTACCATACCGAATACCATTTGTTTGACTTCGTTTTGTATAGGAATTGTCGATAAAAGTGATAATTTTTTTACCATTATATTTAGAATATTTTTCAATTGCTAAAAAAAAAAAAAGCAACAGAAGCCAGGAAAACCAAAACCAAAACCAAAAGAGAACTTTTTCCTTTCATTTCCTTGGAAATGGGCGCATGACTGGAAGGGAGAGAAGGAATTTGCTATCAAACAATGAAAAATGTGGGAAATGGAAAATGTTTTCTAACTTTCATGGAAAATGAATTATATCAAATAGGGCCTTAGAATATTTTTGGCCTTTTCTATTCCTCTTGATACTAAAACTTTCAACAAGTTATCTCTTGCCTACTCATGGAGAATTTTCATATTTATGCTTATTTTTAATTAACTTCCCAGTAAGAAGAATGGCAAAAATGCACTGCCTTGAATGGGTTATCCAATTTTTTTTTCTCCAGGTTCCAGTATTTTTGCTGATAGCACTCCGTAACGTATACAGATTAGTAGCAAATAAGATCAGGGGAATTTACAAAAATGATCAATTTCATGCTTGTCGATTGAAAATTATTTAATTTTGATAACTCTTGAAAAAATGATCAAATTTGGTACCAAATTGTCTATTATACCCTCGATGAAAAATAAAGGTTTTTTTTTTTTTCAATTTGTTATGTATTTCGAGAAGAACAAGTAGTTTGTACCACCCAAGGTATCAAACTTTTGAAAAAATCGCAGATCAAATCCAAAATAACTTTTTTTTAATAGATGAAATATATTCTGTCCAAAATGCCCTTACCTTATTTGGAGAAAATTAATAGATTTTTAATTTTTGAGTCAATTGACGATTTTTGGGGTCAAAGTAACGTAAAGCGTTATTTTGGACTTGGGCAGCGATTTTCTCAAAAGTTTGGTACCGTGGATAGTATAAATGAAAGGTTTGGACAAAATTTACAACTAATTGAAAGGTTTGCTACCTCGGTTGCAATTTTCCCTTGAAAAATTTTTGGACGGTTTTACAAATAAACATTTTTTGCAATTTCCTCGTGGGGATAAATTAGTGTCGGTACAATTATTTGATGTCATTTTTGTGTGGACAGACAAACCTGTGGAGGAAAATGAAATCCACTTGCAGAGAGATCA
>CAIGRH010126971.1:0-15086 GCA_903798295.1 Fraxinus nigra | reverse complement strand
GGTAGAAATTAAAATCTGATTAAAATTGAAAAATTAGTCGTTATTGTTGACTTTTATTAGACGGGTGGGACCCAATAACGGTCATATTTTCAATTTTAATCTACTTTTTAGCTCTCCCAATCAAGCTCTTAATCTTTTCTTGATAATGAATTGTTTTGATGATTCTTGCAAGCGTATTGTGGTATTGTGGATTCATCTGCTTAGTGTAAAATGCTTTATATAAATTCATCCACTTATTCATCTTTTGGGCGATTAAAATAAGTTTTTTCTCTTTATCTTGCAATTCATTTGATGTCCACTTCCTCTCTCATATGCAGGGATTTCTCTGAAGACTCAGGAACTCTATGCTCTTGTCTTTGCCACTCGCTACTTGGATCTTTTTACTCGCTACATTTCACTCTATAATACTCTAATGAAATTAATTTTCTTGGGAAGCTCTTTCTCAATTGTCTGGTATATAAGGCATCACAAGATCGTCCGCAGATCCTACGACAAAGACCAGGACACATTTCGCCACTATTTCCTTGTGCTGCCATGTTTTCTATTGGCCCTAGTCATAAACGAAAAGTTCACTGTCAAAGAGGTTCTCAGGCTTCCCCATTGGACAATTATTTCATGGCTTAGTTTACATTGTTCATGGATAATTACTGGTGGAAAATAATTCAGCTCCTCCGAATTATGAAAATGAACTATTACTTTATCTTATTAATATTCTTTGCAAAAAACTGCAGTATTGCCTGTTCTTCTTGTTTTATTACTCACCTTTGTATTTCTTGCTTATTTGAGTAATCAGATAATGTGGGCATTCTCGTTGTACTTGGAAGCTGTAGCCATCCTTCCTCAGCTGGTCCTGCTGCAGAGGACAAGAAACATCGATAACTTGACCGGGCAATATGTTTTTCTTCTGGGGTAATCCATTATTACCAGATTCTTATCCTTCCATCTAATATTATTCGTTGCATACAAATTTCTTTATGAAGTGAGTTTCAGGGTAGGATTTGTGTCAGCATCGAGTTGCGGTGAGCTGTGCTTTTGTGGCTCTTGTTGAATTCCTCCTCCTTGATTTTTAATTTTTAATATCATGGGTTTATACTTATACTTCTACATGGGGATGCTTAGTCATGGGAAATGCTAACCTACTACATTTTTAGTATGTAGTGCCATACCCAAGTTTTCTTTGACATGTAGCCCTTCCACCTCACCATGATTTGGTGAGGTGTTAATTCATGATTGTGGTCTCAATTTTCATAAGAATTGGTGGTAAAATATGTTCTTGAAGAAATTAGTCCAGAAGCTGAATGCAGCTTGCCCTACCATGTGGTGCTTCTTTCTTGTAAATGATATATATTATTATAAGAAAAACCTGCAAAATTTATCCTTGAAGAAATTAGACCTCCTGTGCAACTGTATATGTTGTGAATTTGTTTCTTCGAGCATCATAACATTCATTTTGTGAGATCCAATCTGGAAGCCTATGAAGCATGAATATGAACATTGCCGCAGATACGAAACGTCACATGTAACTTTTCAAAAGAGTGATGCAAAATGTTGTTTACGATACTTTAAATTATGCATTGATGCGTTTTATATTCATTTTTATACTTCTTTATGTTTTACCAAAACTTAAATACTTATTTTATTTACTTTGACTATGAAACTTCCAGGTGAAATATTTGAAGTTGAGGACTGGTTGTTTGTATTAAAATAAGATTTGGTCGTAATTTGTATTTCTAGTGTCAATAAAATAAAAATAAGTGCATGTAATAAATGTAAAACAAATGCCACGTGAAGTTTGTATAGTTTCACATTATTTTGAAGTTTTAAACATATTTTTATGATTAAAATTTTCCCTAATTTTGTATAAAAATTTACAAAATGGGGCTTTCTGTGTTGCTGACAAGCTGTGGCAATGTCACTCACGTGCCAAAAATTTTAAAATATAAGAAATAGGGCCCCATCATGTGTGTGTTGGTCACATGTCTAAGTCTTGTTAGAACCTTCTGTCTCGCATAGTCGCACTTGTGTGTTGAATTTTATTTTATTTTTATTTTAAAAGAGAGGATATGCGAAGTGATGCATGATTCGTGTCGGAAATATCCCGGTGCATGATACTTGTTGGATGCTTCACATGTGGATCTTTCGTGGTGAACAAAGTGGTGATATACACTATGATATATGTTTGTCTTTTGTCTAGATATCTACAATCTATAGAGCAACCTATTCTTAAATCTGACTTCAAATGACATTTTGTTATAATAACTATCTTGAGTATGCTCACGTGTACAATACATATACTGGAGTGAATCTTATGACAGCGAAATTTAACAGCTGCTTGCTATTTCCTTTGTGGGCCTTGCTCGATCAGCTTACATTAGTATCAACAAATGATATTGACTTTTAAATCTGTGCTTTAAATATTTATTCTCTGCTATCTGTATTTTTTATTCTTTCTTTGACCTTATAATCTGCAAATGCATTTTTTCTTAGTATTCTTTTGGTGAGGGCATATTTTACTCAAGATTCACTCACGCTCTGCTGTAATCATTTTCTATCACCAAACAAATTGTTGCCAAGAGTTTTTGTACACAGTTCATGGATCAATTAAAGGAACTTGGTTTCTGAGAGGATGAAAGAGAGATCCTGAACCTTGGGAAGATAGCATTGTTCTAGTGGGGCTCTTTCCCTTTAGAAATGTAGTAGATGAAAAATGTATTTGGCAACTAAATGTGGAGATCCATGCAACATGGGGATGATGAGGTAAATGAATGGGCATTGGGCAAAATGAAAAGAATGTCCATGGGAAAAGTTAGTTAAACATCAAAGTCAGTGCCATTAATAATGAGAGTTGCAAGATGCTAAGCCCTTGTTTGAGCCACATTTTTTTTGCAAAAATGCATTTTAAAATAGTGTTTTGTTGGAGAATGTGTAATTAAAAAGGAAGGAAAAATTTCGATTTACGTGTAAAATTATTTTATAAGAGAATGTGTAGTTGAAAATGAGTTTTGAAAAAATGGGGGCCAAACATAGGCTAAATATTAAGAATGCCATATGGATTATGATCCAGGTTTCTTCAAAGTATGAAGAGTAAATAATTTGTTTTGGTGGGATAAAAGAAAGAGAAGAAAAAGGTTTCACAATGGCTTTATATCTTGGAGTTGCTACTGACTTGTATTCTGATGCAGAAATCATAATTCATCTACTCTCTCTTAATTTCTTTGATGAGTTGACCATTGTGAACTAAAATGGTTTCTTGGCAATTGGTTCATTTCTTCATTTCCATCTACTGATATATATTTTCTTAGTTTTGTGGGCAGAAGATGTGATCTTGGGTCAATTGATGAATTAGTTAGAGTTTAGAACTTTATCTGCAAAATTAGATATCACCCAAAGAGAATAACATCTTGGGCATGCCTAGCCATTCTTATCCTCAGATTTCCTTTATATTTAGTGAACAGACTAATTTAGTATCCCCATCCTGACATTCTTTAGCTGGCTTTGACAGCAGTTATGAGCATCATGTGTATCATTGACAGAAGACTAATTCAATATCTCATGATAGATCCAGTCTACTTCTCATGTTAACAAAATTGGTTGTAACACTTGTGTCATCAATGTCTAATAAATCTGAACTACCAATATTTGGTGCCATAATGCCCAGTTTTAAGTTGTACCTTTTGGTTAAATGAATGATGAAACTCAAATCTATATATCCTGCCTTGTTGCAGCGCTTACCGGTCATTATACATATTGAACTGGATTTATCGCTACTTCACTGAGCCACACTTTGTTCACTGGTTAAGTATGTCTCTCTCTCTCTCTGGATATATCATGTTCGGTAATTTTTTTTTTGCAGCCGCTTGCATAGTTTTGTATATATGCAAAATGAATATATCGCCATCTGTAATTAAACTGTTATACTACTCATGTGCTCCTCCTGCAAATGCAGCTTGGATTTCGGGACTCATTCAGACTCTTCTTTATGCCGATTTCTTTTATTATTACTTCCAAAGGTAAAATCGTCAAGCATTGAGTCATATTTCCATTTTGAACTCGTAACTTAAACTCGTTTTCATATCACTGTTGCAGCTGGAAGAATAATGTGAAGCTTGAGTTGCCTGCTTGAGGTCATAGCAAGAATTTTGATAAAAGCATACATAATTATATATTTATTGCAAGGCCTGTCACATTTTTATAGTCTGTCTTTGGATCGATCTAGAAGCAGCATTTGGCTTATTCCCAACTAGTTGTGGTTTACCAAATCATATGTAGCACCAAAAGAACTTGTGTTGCGATTTATACTGACCGTAACTTATGTTGACATTCTTTATTTTCAAGTCCTTTGAACAGTCACTCATGTTGGGACTTTGTACTGGAGAAACAAAGATAGTATTTAGGCAGGAAATTTGGTTAATATTATCAGAACTTTGTGTGATGCCAAGAGACCACTTCCTGTGTGTCGCTGCATTCTTACCTTCATCGAATGTGCAAGATTTCATTAATTGCCTTCTCAATCTAAAAACTTGTAGAGGAAGTGAAATAGATTGGTAAAAAAATTTGCATTCTGATCTCTACTATTGTGACATTCTGCCATTGGAATGTTCTTACATTCATTGAAAATAAAATTGTAACGAAAATTAGATACTAGTAGTACATGACTTAATTACAAAGGATAGATATGCTTCAGCAAGCACAGAAAGTGTCAAAGCTTTCTCACCTCTGGGTGCCTAGTACAAATCTTAACAATCGAGACAAAGTGTAGAAGATCTTGTGGAATCATATTCAATATTTGAAGACACAGAATCTAAGCAGGGTTTAGGAAATGATTGAAGACTCCATCTGTTTAGGAATCAAAACTCCCAACTGGAGCTCACCTAATTGGCAAAGTCTCACTGGATTTTTGTATATCGTGATTGCTTTCAATTTATTATCTGTCAAAACAATGCGGGCAATGCTGAAAGATTCACCTTTGTCAACTGCAAATTGCCACTCTTTCACTGATATAGCAAACCAGTCTTTAGCAGATTTGGTGGCTTTAACTTCTATGTATTCTTTACTCTCCTCTTCACCACCTATGACAATGTCATAGGGTAGGCCAGTCTCGTTAACTTCGTTCACCCACTTCACCAAAGTCTTACCAGCTTTTTCCACAAAGTATTTGAAAGCTACCTGTTCTCCTATTCTGCCTGTCAACATTGCCTGCTTTGCATTTGTTGTGCCAAAACAAAGCTGTTCTCTCTCACAAGAATTCAATCCATCTACAGAATCAAGATCCATGCTCGTATCAGGTGTGACAATGTTGCTCAAATGTTCGGACAGATATTCCAAGGCTTCAGCTTCTAGCGAATATGCCTCTGATGAACTTGGTACTTGATCACCTTCCATGGTACATTCGGTATGACTGGGATAATCTCTTTGTGCACTAGTTGAGTCATGATTCTTAGTCGTTGGCAGGCTCCAGGCTGCTCGTGTCTCAGATAGATTTACATGGGCAAGGTTAAAACGAGGTGCAGTTTTCCAACCAACAGGTGGCCAATTTGAATTGATCCCAGTTTTCTTTTTAAACTTCATAGAATTTGTCTTCTCAATTGTGGTGGACATGCGATGCTGCATTAATGCTTCATCATTCTCTGCTGAAGGTGAAATTGTTGAAAGGGACCACACAGACTCTTCGGCTGGGAGTTTTGGAACCTTTTGGCTATTCAGAATAAAATTTTCCATCTGGTCTTCAGAGGAAGATTCTGCCATGATTGTAATCATGTGGAGAAAGTTTGCCAATTGCAGTTCAGGATTTCCACCATGCAGTAGACGAGAAAGTTCCATGTATAGAGAGTGATACTCCGACTCCCGAGCAGCATACAAGATGTTGCCCTGCAAAAGTTACCCCACACAGGAAAATGATCAAAAAGAGAACCATTTTTTTAAGCAAAACATCAACATATCCTTAGTGGGTTTTCAAGAAAATGATAAAAAAGATATCCATATTTGCACCATCTTTTAAATTCTTAAAATACTATATTGGAAATGTAATAGTTGTCTCTTAAGATAAGGATAAAATATATGCCAAATGTTGAACTGCAAAAACTAATCACATTATAGCATATATAATTAGACATTTTATCCCAAAAAAGTTAAGTGTGAACAAAAACAGGATCCTACTTCTCAAAAGAAAAAGAAATATGCATCTGTAGTTGTGAAAAAAGCAGCAACAAATTATTTCTGTCAACCTGCAGAAGAGATCTACACTCAGACCGTCTCTTAGATGCAACATGAGATCCCTTTAGAACATTCCTGTAGAACAACTTTTCAACAACAATAATCCTTAGACCAATATGAAATCCAGAGTTCTTTAGTTGTAAATAATTATCTGGATGCACATTATAAATGTAGCGCTGAGCATATGGAAGAGCCCATTCCACCAACGAAGCTATGAAACTATTGTCCGTCGGCCCATAATATATTGCCTCACGAGTTATAACCTGAAAAAAGAAAGACTTATTTTTACTTTTGGATACCTTATTAAGCATTGGGGTTTCATCTTAAAACAATAACAAAAAAGAAAGACTTATTGTTACTTTTGGATACCTTATTAAGCATTGGGGTTTCGTCTTAAAACAATAACCTTGTTAAGAGTAATGACCCATTCCTTCCTTACATGACGATTTATACGAATCTAAATGATGTGGGATATCTGTGATGCCCCAAGTTTACTTTTCTATTGGATGTCAAACTCTACTCGTCTTTCTTTGAAGGGTTATTGACTTCTAAGGCTTAAAAGGGAAAACTCATGGGAAATTCATTTTTCTTAATCCGTACCACTTGGCCAAGTTCGCCATGTTTTACTCTAAAGTAGGACAACACCCCTCAACATTATCTGAAAAATATGAATTTTGGCATGAAAAGGAACTACTTAAGGACGGTTCCTAAAGTTGGGATCAAGTCTCGATTTATTTACTCTTGAGAGAGAACTAGAGTCCAGGCATTTCAATAACACCGTTAACATTGCCTTACTATTTTGGCCTCCAATCCACAAACACCTTCCCCATCACTACCCAAAACATGAACTCCGTGTGTGTGAGAGAGAGAGAGAGAGAGAGAACCTTTGATAGAGCAGGAATTCCTAATCTTTGCATGAGAGTTGAAATCCTTTCCTTACAGACCTGTTTTTCCTTGTCAGTTAGTTCACCAAAGTAAAGGAAGACAATATCATTGCAATTTTTGAATTCCTTCTGTAATGTATCATCATCACACCAACAAACAAGGCCAAAGGAAGGGTGCAAAGAAACCCATTTATCTTGAGAAGTGGGAAGCACCGTATATTCCTTACTTAGAAGACTGTCTTTTAAGTACTCAATATCCCCTGAACACAGTGATCCAGATTGCAATCCATCAGCCCACCTTACAAATACCTGGAAAACCTGCAGTATAAAAGATATACATGATATATAATTTTTAAGCGTTTAAAACTTCCAACGGATCTAATGAAGCTTTGGTTACTTACTTCCTTAGCTGCCTGTGATGGTAACATAATAGTTGACAAGTGCAACAAAATATCTAGGTAGCTACAGAGAGGAGGGTTTTCATTCACTCCACACGCTTTCACAAAAAAGTCACGGAGGTCTGGATAAACATTGCATAATGCTTTGCTAAAGGGATATTGAGGGACATCTGAATCGCATTTAGGATGGAACAACTCCACTTGGTTCATGGAAACAATTGAATCATGCCAATAGACTTCTTTAACAGACATAAATACGCCAGGTACAGTATCCTCAGATGAAGAACTGGATAAACAAGGAACAAATATGAACGGACCAGAACATAAATCCTCAATGATTTTTAGCTTTGAAGTAGCCATCTCCTTCCAAATCCTCGAGTACCATCTGGACATTTGTAATATGCTGAAAAAGGAGAAAAATTCAAAAGCCATCGAATTGACCTAATCATTAAAAAAATGTATAAAAGCTGAGATTTACCATGTGAATATATACCTATATTTAATAGCATTATAAATCACCGCATAGTTTACGATCAAGAGTAATAATAATGTCTCAAAAAATCGAGAAAGGGCTTTGTAATAAAAGTGGCTGGAATTTGTTCACACATCCAAAAGGAGCTTCGACAGTCTTAAAGAATTATAGATGTCTAAACTAGAAATATAAGCTAAGATGTCCAGAAGGGACTTCAGACGTCAAAACCATTATGATATTTTTTGCCAAACAGACCTTTAGACAACTGAAACAACTTTTGATGTCTCTTTATGATTTCCAAATTAGATTAAGTTTTATTGGTTTGCTGGAGTCCAAGGCTGCGAAAAAACAAGAGAGAAGTATTTCAGTTGGACCAGGGACAAATTGAAATATGTTTGCACATAGGATTTCATCTACAGTGTGTATAAATATAGCTACACATACATGCATGCTTCAGAGAAACACAACAATACCATATGTCAAAAATAGAGCACCATATATAGAAACTAAATTGCACAAACCTATTGTCCAGAAGTGGTGTACAAGAGCACACGTACCACTACCTCCCTCTTCTTCCCAACAGCTCACATTATAGAAAGTGCAGGGGCAACAAAATCTCAGAAACCTACAAGGCTTCTCATGGGAATTCCTTAGTCCCACTAATGAAGATAATTTTTTCATGAAGCTTTTGAGTTAATCTTCAGTCTAATATATAGATCTGGGTTTTTGTGCATTGATCAAGAATGCTATTTTGGTTTAGAGCAGATTTATTTTTTTCAACATTTGACTATGTCTTTCACATTAATAAACCTTCAAATTACATTTAAAAGCAAGAGCGTCCTTTAAAAAAAGCAAAGATAACCAAATATCAATATCTGATTAAAGCTAGGGATGGTAAGTATAAACACAATATATATAAATTAAAAATAAGTTCTACGTCGCTATGTTTTTGATAAAAGGGACAAAGCTTCCGAACGAGAGAGAAGAAAAGTGGATTTTGGAAGGTCTGAAGGGTGTAAATACATTTAGCGCCTATTTGAGACCCATTTTTTCTTCAAAATGCATTTTGGAACATTATTTTGATGGATAATGTGTGGTTAAAAAAAGGAAAAGTTTTGAATTTATGTGTAATATTATTTTATTGAAAAATGGTGGTTTGAAAATAAGAGAGATAAATGTACTTTGGAAATAATGGAGACCAAAAAGTGCTTAGTATTGGCTATAGGATTTAATTCACACGTTAAGAAGCAGAGAAAGCCGTTAATCACATTATAACATAATATTAAACGCGTGAGACCCACAAAAGAAAATTCTAAACTGCACCATCTTAAAAATATACTGAAAGTGCATCGTCTTAGCCCCCCATTATTTCAAATTTTTAATGGTTGGAATAGTGTTTTTTTGAAAAATGTGTGATTAAGAAAGAAGAAAAAGCTTTGAAATTACATGTAATGTTATTTCATTGGAGAATGTGTAGTTGATAAGAAGAGAAAAAAATGAATTATAATTTTAAATGGGGGCTTAATAAGGCTCCCACTTGTTGAGTAGCAAAACTAATGCTTTCTTCAACTCTTTTTTTATATACTTCATCACCTTCTCAACATTATCTAATTTGTAAATAGATGCAGGCATGTGCTTCAGCTTACGTCACAAAAATCAGGTGAAGTTATGGTTAAATTGCCTAAACTACAATAATTCAATCCTCCCGTAAAGGTCAAGGGTTATGCTGTTTTAATTACATTTTTAACTGTCCTTTATTGTTTTTCATTTTTAGTTGCAGAAATGTAAATTCATATCTCAACTATATTTTTAACTGGAAAACCACATAGTAACAAATCCATTGAGTAAAGGCAACTTGCTATAAACCAAAGGGACTTTCAAAACATCCTTTCAGGAATAGCAAAAAATTTAAACAGAAATCATAACTGCATTCACTGTATCATTTTCAGGGAAGTTAAACACCAAAAAATAATATATATATATATAGAAGGAAAAACTACCTGGCCTTGAATGGCGATGCAGATCTTCTCCACACTTTTAGAACGGATAACATGTCATCTAACATCACTTGAGTTTTGAACTCTATATCACGTAGCATCTTTTCACTCACCTATTTTAGCGCAAAAAGAAAAAAAAAACAGCCACTACATCAACTTACATAAAGACTACAAAACAGTACTCTAGAAGTTCTGAAGGATTGCATGCATTTCCATAATAGGACATGTTGATGGATGTGACATGAGAGAGTTGGATATAGAGAATAAACATATAAAGAAACATTTGGTAACAGGAAAGATTACATCAACTGTGATTATAGAACACAAACACTCTTCAAAACAAACTTAAAATTCATAAACATTCCCCGAATTTCAATTACAACTCATCTTGAATCCGTTGACTCTGTCCCAAAAGAAAATTCAAGATGGTGGACTACAAAATCCCTCCTACCTATTCATCGAAGTTCCACAAAAATCATCAAATAATCATGCTTTAGGTACAAACACTCACAAAGACTTCTTGGACTGAATTAACCACCAAAACTGTACAAAACATCCTTTTTATACCTTTCCTCTTTAACATGTGTCCGTCCACTATTGTTGAAATGTTTCTAGTCTTTAAATTCCAAATTCTAAGGGGAGGTCATTTAAACATCGGCTAGTCCAATACACCATAGTCTGGGTTCCAAATAATTAAAATGGTGGATTTGGCCAGTAAGCAAATAAAACTCATGAATCACAAGAAAAGAAGAAAGTAGAATTGAGAAATCGTTGTTCCTTATGTTACAAATTAGCGAAACTTGCTGCTATTATATTCTAGTTTAGAAATTGTTAAGTCAAGTTTTATTTTATTTGTAAGTCGTTTCAATCTTCAGTTTATTTAGGAGTTTGTTATTTGGTTTTTTTTTTGTTGAAATAAGTTTAGGAGCATATTGGTGCTTTCAGTTTAATTAGTTGAGAAACTTCAGGAGAATCTCTATATAAATTGCATTCTGTACTTGCTGCTATATAAACTGCAGCACTTTTTCCAGTTCTAGTTTTCACCAAGAAATAAAATATAGATTGAAGAATAGGATCTGTTCTTTCCTGCTCCTCTGTTTCTTTGCTGTTTTTCTTACTTCTTTGATTTTTTATAATCTGTCATAGTTTGTTACATGGTATCAGAGCTTGGATGCCTATCAAGTATTTGATTTTATTACTCAAAGAAGATGAATGGTGGAAGCAGTGTCTCCGTTAACAAGCTTGTTGGTAACAAATTTAGTTACTAGAAGCTTTGCATGGAAGCTTATCTACAAGGGTAGGATTTGTGGGAACTTATCTCTGGGAATGATGTAATTCCAGAAGACACACCACGTAATGTTGAGTTGAGGAGGAAATGGAAGATAAAATGTGGCAAAGCTTTATTTGCTTTGCAAACATCGATCTTTACTCAAAAAAACCTTTGGAGAATGAACTTGCTGGGATGACTTAAGGTAACCTTTCAATTTTAAAATATTTCTGAAACTTAGAACTTGTGTTCTGATATTTTAGAATTAGATACGGAGGAACCTGTGAATGATGCTCATTTGCATCGTTATTTCATTCGTGGACTGAAAAAAGAGTTTATGCCCTTTATCACTTCTATACAAGGGTGGGCAAATCAGCCTACTATCATTGAGTTGGAGAATCTGCTCTGAAATCAAGAAGCATTGCTGAAACAAATGTCCATCAAGTCTCTCTCTCAAGTTGAGGATGTTCTTTACACCAAGGACCAAGGACCAAGGAAAGAAGAGTTTTTCCTCTAAGCAGTATTGAGCTGATGGCAAGCATTCCAAAACTAGGGGGCAATCCAAGGGAAATTCAAAAGCTTGTTACAGGTGTGGAAAGCTCGGACACATAAAGCGGGATTGTCGGGTGAATGTGGTGTGTAGTCGATGTGGAAAATCAGGCCATATTAAACAAAATTGCCGTGTTGATCTCACAAAAGCAGGAGCAAATGTTGCACATGAAGCTAGAGAACTTGAACGGCCCAAATGGGAACAATGCTTATCCATTGAAGCTATTGATCAACTGGCTAACATGACTTCTGAAGTGCACTAGACTGATATAGATATTGATGCTAATGTTTCCATATCATCGATTCCGGCTGCTCTCATCATGCAGCTGGAAATGCTTCATTACTTTCTGATGTTCATCCACATTGTGGAAAAATAATCGAACTGAACTCAATCTAAGGGCAAGGCGTTGTATTTTTGTTGGTTATGATACTTATAGGAAAAGATGGAGATGTATGGATCCAAAAACAACGAATGTTATTGTTTCTCGTGATGTAGTGTTTGATGAAGTGCCATCGCATCAAGTTGATTACAAGGACAATAACACAGTTGACGTTGCGCCTTTCTTTATGAGCCTTTGCAACCTATCTCAAGAAAATCCTACCAATAACAATGAGGTCATTGTATATTCCAGGAAAAAGAAGAAGAATCAAGAGGATATAGCACCACGAACACAACTCGAACAAAGTCATAGAGCTGATCTGAATGTAAAACCAAAGGAAATACAATCAAGTAACCCTGGATCTTCATTTGTTCCTAGTGAGAGTCCAGGTGATGATCTGGATGTACCAATTACAATTAGGAAAGGAGATAGATCTTGTACAAAACATCCCATTTATAATTTCATTTCCTATGATGGCTTGTCACCTGGATTCCATGCTTTTACCACTAGTTAGACAGATGTATAGATTCCTAACAACATTCAGGAAGCCCTTCAATCACCTGAATGGAAGACAGCAGTTGAAGAAGAAATCCGAGCACCAGAGAAGAACAGAACTTGGGAAATCACCTATTTACCTAAAGGAAAGAGGACAATTGGATGTAAAAGCAAGACTGGTTGCAAAAGGGTACACTCAGTCATATGGTGTTGATTATCAATAAACATTTGCTCCTGTTACAAAATTGAACACAATCTGAGTATCCGTAGCAGCAAATCAAGATTGGACCCTTCATCAACTTGATGTTAAGAATGCATTTCTTAACAGTGCTCTGGAAGAAGAGGTGTATATGGATATTCCTTTGGCCTAGAAACAAAAGGAAACATCAACAAAGTCTGCAAACTCAGAAAATCTCTTTATGGTCTCAAACAGTCTCCTCAGGCTTGGTTCGACCGCTTCACGAAGGCAGTTAAAAGGTATGGTTACACTTAATGTCAATCAGATAATACTTTATTCGTTAAAAGCTTTCTTGGGGGGAAAATAGCAATGATTATTGTTTATGTGGATGATATCATTCTAACCGGAGACCAAGATGATGAAATGTGTAGACTAAAATATCTGTTGGCCAAAAAAAATGAGATCAAAGAGTTAGGGAATCTCAAGTACTTCCTTGGAATGGAAATTGCTCGGTCAAAGAAAGGCAAAGCTGTTTCTCAAAGAAAGTATGTCTTAGATCTGTTAAAAGAAACTGGGATGCTAGGGAGCGGACACTCCTATGGATTGCACTATCAAAAATAGCTCTATGGAATATAGCACACCGGTAGACAAAAGGAGATATCAAAGGCTAGTGGGAAAGCTCATATACTTGTCCTACACTAGACCTGATATTAGCTTTGCAGTTAGCACAGTAAGCCAATTCTTGAATAATCGAACTGAAGAACACATGAATACAGTTTATAGAATACTAAAATACCTTAAAATGACACCAAGCAAAGGACTTTTTTTTTGTAAGACTACAAAAAGAAATGTAGACAATTACACTGATGTAGATTGGGCTGGTTCTATAACCGATCGAAGGTCTATTTTTGGATACTGTACTTTTGTATGGAGAAATTTAGTTACTTGGCGAAACAAGAAACAATCTGTTGTGTGAAGATGCAGTGCTAAGGCAGAGTTTTGAGCTATGGCTCATGGAATTTGTGAAGGAATGTGGTTGAAAAGGGTTCTAGAGGAGTTAAGAATTTCAACTGAAAATCCTATGAAATGTTTTGTGATAATCGAGCCGTTATTAGCATTGCAAAGAATCCGGTTCACCATGAGTGGACGAAACACATAGAGATAGATCGAAACTTCATCAAAGGAAAAACAAAAGAGGGGACAGTCTCTTTGGTTTATACTCGAATAGAACTTCAAAGATCAAATATTTTTACCAAGGCACTTCCTAGAATCAAATTTGAAGAATTGAAGTCCAAGCTAGGTTTTAACCAATATTTACAACCCAACTTGAGGGGGGGTGTTGTAATTCGTGGATTGATTCTATGACAGTTTAATTACTTTTCCTTATTTTAGAGATTCGGGTAGCCTAGTACCTTGTCAAAATTTCCTTATTTTATTCCCTGATTTTGTGAGAGATTAACTCCCATAATCATGGGATTTTATTGTGCTTTATTAAAACAGATTTGTCTATGCATTTAGTATATATAAAGCTGTATTTTTCAATTGATAATAAGAGAAATAGAAACATTCTTTCCAAAAGTTTCAATTTACAAGTTGAAGAAGAAAACTGATGGCACTATTAATAGGTATAAAGCCCGTCTTGATGCTCGTGGTTTCTCTCAGTAATATGGTCTAGACTACGATGAGGTCTTCAGCCTTGTTGCTAAAATGGTGACTATTCAAACAATTATTTCATTGGCTACTTACAAAGGTTGGAAATTATGACAACTAGACTTGAAGAATGCATTCCTCTACGGAGAGTTAGATCGTGATATCTTTATGGAACAACCACATGGATTTACTTCTGCGGAATTTCTTAATCATGTGTGCTGGCTCAAGAAGGCTTTGTATGGCCTCAAGCAAGCTCCATGTGCTTGATTTGGTAAGATTGCTCAATATCTTGATTTTTGTGAGTTTAATTAAGTCTTCTAGCGTAGATCCAAGCTTATTTATTAGAAAAACATTTGCAATGTGCATCATGCTTCTTCTTTATGTGGACGATATGATTATTACTGGAGATAACAACGTTGAAATAACTTGTCTTCAAGATGCCTCGTTTACTCGTTTTGAAATGAAGAGTTTATGTGAAGCTAACTATTTTTCTGGCCTGGAGGTTAAAAAGACATGGATATTTCATCTCTGAAAAGGCACATGCAACAAGTTTATTAAGTTGTTGTTAGAGACTATTTTCTAAAATAGTCAAGTAACTAGGTT
>CAIGRH010126928.1:0-13194 GCA_903798295.1 Fraxinus nigra | reverse complement strand
GTAGAAAATAGATTGTAAAATAAAATTATAACTCAATGATATAAAATGTAGAAAAGAATTATGAAATTAAAGAGTTGTGAATGAGAGTTGGGTCACTTGGGTGGAAAAAAAATGGATTGGAGGAAGGGGTATTTACAGTGAAAAAATTGAATTCAAAAAAAAAAAAAAATTAAGTGACACAGTGACCGGAACGGTCATTGATTTTTTCAGGCGAGCCACGAGCTCACCTCGGGTTCGGGTTCATCTTTTGATGAGCCCGAGTGGCTTACGCGCCCCATTTGTATGAGTCGAGTGGTCGAGCCGATGAGCCGCTCGGCTCGATTGCCACATGTACTTGATTGTATTGTTATCCGATAAACAATCACTTAACGTATTGAAATGATTAGTTTGACAGTGCTTGACCCGATATTAGTAGCTATCTAGATGTGTTAATTTTGAACATTTGAAAAGTTGTATGGAGTGTTGTTGGCTAACAAGTGGAACTTAGGTAATAATCATACGATACTAGTTTGATCTCAATTATTGTTCTTAAAAAATCGAAGGCACAATTGTATATAGAAAAAAATTACCTACATTTTTTTGTGAAACTAGTCTAAAGCAGTAAGAACATGAATATAAATGTTTAGGAGACGATTAACAATGTAAACGAGCCGAACCGAACCGAGCTGGCTTACGAGCAAGACTCTTGGCTCGTGCACGGCCTATGCAAAAAATGGCTTGAACTTGTTTGGCCCTAGCCGAGTCGAGCCAAATCTTGGATAAAAAATCGAGGCTTGGCTCTAGCCAACTCGATTTTTTTAATTCGTAAAATTCTAAATTATTTTTAATAATATAATTTTTGTGTAATTTATACTAATTATAGATTAAGCACATTTTTGGTTTGGATTAAAATTCAATTAAAACTTCAAGTCAAAGTCAATAATTAATTTTAACTACACATTTTATGGAACCCACAACTTTTCGACTATACATTTCATCAACTTTTATCAAAATCTACTAAAAAATTGATTTTAGTCCCTACCAAACAAAGGTTATAAAAGTTACAACCCTCCTCATTTGTTTTGGGCAAAAAATTACTTGTAGGCCAAAAATAGCCTATCACATGAGCCAACCCGGTATGGCTCATCGAGCCACGTGGGTCGGCTCAGGCTTGGGCCATTCCTGAAAATGAGGCTTGATGGATACGAGCCACAAGTTGAGCCGACTCGAGCTTTTTTCAGGCCAAACATGATTGACATCCCTAGAGACGATCTACCCAGAAAGAAAGCTACCTACAATGTAGAGTGAAAACTATATTTTAAAATCAACTAAACGAATCCAAAATAGAAGAAGTATAATGAAAAGTGTATATATATAAGAATTATTTTTGTCATGTTAAGTTTTGGATACTTAATTTGAGATTTAGATTCAAGTGAGACTTTTTCTAGTTGAAGTCTGGAGGTTGAGACTTAAACCTAGGGAAAATCATCACAAATTAAGGTAGTGGATTCCACTGAAGAAATTCAATCAAACTTGAGAGAGAAATGAATGAGCATTGTAATAGTGTTACTTGTGAACCTTTTTCTGAATTGTGTCAACAGTATTAATACTTAAGACATGTGTGATAAGCTTATTTTATACACTTATTTGGGTTTATGAACTTCATTATTTTTGCTAAACTAAGCGGGTATCTATATAATTTAGGACCTAGGTTAAATATATTAATTGTAGGTAAATTGCCAACTTGAATATTTTTTTATGCAATGGGCATGTGAAAGATATTCTGAACCTTAAATTGGAGTTGATTCGGAACAACGGAAGACCAATAAGATTGTATATGATCAATTAGAAGCATTAATGATGCAGTCAAAAGAGATTCACAAGTTTCGCGAGCTAAATCCATCATTTAGAAAGTTTTAGGACTAAACTGCAAACATTCAAAACTCGTATCTGATCTATTCGAATCAATTTTGGAGGATGTGGATTAAAATGTAATGATTTAAAAATGAAGGACCTATTTTATAAATAAGAAAGAATTCAAGTTGAACCGGAGGCTCTTATACATATATTCAATATAATCACTAGAGAAAAAAAACTTTTGGAGACAAAATTTCATATTTCTTGTAGAGTTTTGAAAAACCTTTTGATACAATCCAAGATCTACCATATTTCATACATCATTGCTTTTAAGAGAAGAAGAAGACATCCAAGTAAATAATTCAAGAACCACTAAAAGATTAAAAGATTCAAGATTGTTTCCATCTTTCTTCCCAACCTTTCAATTTCATGTGATGTTGTTTGAAATACACAAATGAGTGATTTCTTTATCGCAGTAAATAACTTACCAAACCTACCCGAAAATGAATGGAAATTTGGACAAAATAACATCAAAAGAATGAAATGCAAGATCGAGGCAAGAGTTGAACTCTTGTCCTTAAGATGAAATTATCTCGCACAGGTGCCAAAAATGAATTGACAAATGTCTCCCAAGATACAAGATCAACTTCAAGTGATTACAGTGCTACAAATCATGAGAAACGACGAACCAAAAGTGATTTTGAACTCCTTCAAAAGAAAAAACAAATGCTGATTTTATGCAGAATTTTGAAAAGGATTTTGATGATATGATATGCTATGATTGCATAAAAATGGAAGTGAATGATTTCTACACATAAGGGTCCAATTTATAGAGGTTGAGGAGGTGTACACGAAGTGGCACAACCCAAAAATCAACTTGTTTCACAAAGTGTTGCACATGTTGATCTGTCGCTCACCGACACTAGCTGCCCGCTCGAGCGCCCATTTCAAAAAATTTGCTGCTATCCACCGCTCGAGTTGTGGTCTTATATATATAATTCTGATTTTTTATTTCAAAAATCGTGTTTTTCAACTATGCCCTACTTCATACACTAATTTCTCATTCATCTGCAAAATCATTTTCAACATCCAAATATACCAAATTTAACTACTTGACAAGTAGAACATAATCTACCCATTTCTCGCCAAATTCAAGTAGCGGGACCCATCCAAAAATTTGGTTAAGGTTTGGTAAATATCAACTTTTTATAACCATTTTAACAATCCCCCACATGAACGAAAATTACCAACATGCACATAAAATGTAGACTCTTAACAAAAAAAAAAAAAGAGTACATACAACAAGCTATAGTATCAGGATAGGTGATTTTGGTTTTAAAACCTCTTTAGTATAATGCACTCAGAGTTACTAGGCTAATCAGTGAATATGATGTCTTGAACTATTCAATCGTTGGTGTAAATCAAAACAATTATACCAACACCTTAACTTCTCCAACAATTTCGGTTCTTATGGTTGTGTTCATTTGGTCTTGAACGACTCTTAATTGCACAAGTGTTTTAAGAGAAATTAAGCCTCAATTCTAATAGAAGTGTTACAACTTCATACTTACATTGGTAATCTCCTATATTATCATATCATACTTCTCTTGGCTTTTTCCAAGATATAGGAATCATGAAGAGTATAACTTATCCTTATACAATTAACAATCTAGCACTTTTTGTTCTATAGGAATGGGAATAAGTGCTATTCCAAATTATTTATAACTTAGTTGTCCCATTGAATCAAGATTTTGGGATCTCCAATCAGCAAGTTTGGATTACCGTTATGGTGATTCTATTCAATTGGCTTTACGCCCATTTCTCGCGAAAGATGGTACACTTGATCTCTCGATAATCCTTTCGTGAAAGGATCTTCTATGTTTTCCTCCAGTTTAACATAGATTATACCATTTGAAATTAATTGTTTAACGATATTATGTCTCTGACGAATATGTCGAGATTTCCCATTATACATACTATTGTGTACTCTTGTTATAGCCAACTGACTATCACAATGTATATGAATATAAAGTACTGACTTTTCCCAACATGGAATATCCTCGAGAAAATTACAAAGACATTCTGCTTCTTCTTCAGTTTTATCTAAAGCAATAAAATCAGATTTCATCATAGATCGAGCTATGCATGTTTGCTTAAAGGATTTTTAGGATACGTCTCCACATCCAATGGTAAAACATAACCACTTGTAGATTTCGAATACTTAGTGTCAGATATCCGTTTCCATCAGTATATTCTTCTAACACTGTAGGATATTTAGAATGATGTAATCCATAATCTACCGTGTATTTTAAGTATTTAAGAATCCTCGTTAATGCCTTCCAATGGTCATTACCTGGATTATTTGTAAATCTGCTTAACTTGTTGACTGCATATGCTATATCTGAATGCGTGCATTTAGTTATATACATCAAGCTTCCTATAATGCATGAATATTCCAATTGAGATATGGGTTCACAAATATTTTTGGCTAAATGTAGATTTAGGTCTACTGGTGTTTTGATAGGATTATCGTCATACTCTTAATTTCTTAAGTATAGCCTCAATATAATGAGATTGAGACAATGGCATCCCTTTAATTGTCTTAGAGATCTTAATCACTAATATAACATCAATAACTCTCACATCTTTCCTATCAAAATATTTTATCAACATTTCCTTGGTTGTAGTAATAACTTTTAAGTTATTATCCATTATTAGGATATCATCTATGTATAAACACACAATTTACATATTCATTAAGTGTGCTTCGGATGTAGACACATTTGTCATATTAATTAATTTTAAAGCCATATGAAAACATAATTTTGTTAAATTTTTCAGCTATTGCTTCGGTACTTGTTTTAATTCATACAACGATTTAACAAGTTTGCACACTTTTTCTCATATATATATATATATATATATATTAATTCACTTCACCATTTAAAAAAGGATATTTTTACATCCATTTCGTGTATTTCGAGATATGTAATGCTTCAATTGCAGTCAATACTCGAATAAATATGATCCTTGTAACATGTGAATATATATCGAAGAAATCAAGACCTTTTTTTTTTGTTTATAACCTTTGGTTACTAATCTGGTCTTGTACTTGTCAATTAATCTATCTAATTTTAACTTCTTTTTGAAGATCTATTTGTAGCCTAAGGTTTTTTTCCTGATGGAAAGTCAACGAATTTTCAAGTATGATTTTGCATAATAGACTTAGTTTCATTATTAACACTTATCAGCTTCTTTCCAATAAGGTTTGGGAGTGGACATAGTTTCGATAAATGTCCTTGGATCATTTTCTAGTAAATATGTTAGAAAATTCAGGCCAAATGTCTTAGTGGTCTTTAGCCTCTTATTGTGCCATCTCCTTGATGATCTCCATTTGCAGTGTCTTAGGTTCGTTTTTGTGAACTTACTTCTCTTTCTTTACAAGGAAATATGCCTTCAAAGAACGCATCATTCCTTGATTTGATAATAGTACATTCATGTACATCGAGTATTTCTGCTTTATGAACTATAAATTGATATGCACTATTATTATTTGCATATCCAATAAAGATACAATATATTGTTTTTGGTCCAATCCTAACCTGTTTAGGTTTAGGTATATGTACTTTTACTAAGCACCCCCACACTTTTAAGTATTTGTAGGAAGATTTTCGACATTTTCATAATTCATAAAGGTTTCAACTTGCTTTTGTGTGGTATTTTATTTATGATGTGATTTGCATAAAGTATAATTTCTCCCACACGTTTTGAGGTAAGTCTGAACTTATCAACATCGAATTTATCATTTCCTTAAGCGTTCGATTTTTGTGTTCAATAATACCATTAGATTAAGGTGAGGATGGTGCCTTTTTGGATCTTCAAATGGTGCAACATATTCTCTACATTTATCACTATGAATTATTTTTATTAATTTTTTAAAGTTGGTTTTCAACTTCATTTTTATAGTGCTTAAACACTTCCAAAACTTCATATTTGAGTTTAAACAAGTATACATAATAATATCTTGTACAATTATCAATAAATGTGATGAAATATTTTTTAGGGATAATTGCAACAACGGTATCAAACCTTTCAAAATGTCGCAGTTGAAGTCCACGTGAATGGTTTGTGTTAGTTTGATCGTTAGTTGACCAAATAATTGACTTTGACAATAATTTTGACTAATTTTAAACGGTTAAAATGATAACTTTACATTTTTTATAGTAAAATAACTAAAATCAAATAATTAAAATTAACAAAAACAAAAACAAAATCAACTTCTTCTTCTCCATCCACCCCCCACACACTCTTACCCCCAACCCCAACCCCACCCCAAAACCATCATCACCACTGTCGTCTCCTCCACCGCCGCCTTCATTCCCATCAACAATTGTGTTTGGTGAGTGGTGGGCAATCTATTAGTATTGTTAGTCAGCACAAGAAAATTCATGTCTTTTCCCGTTCCTTGAATTTCATTTCTCTTTTGAACCCTTCTTTTTCTCCAAACCAGAGGGGCAAAGTTTGAAGGTTTGTTATGTCAAAGAAATAGGTTGATACAAAAGTGAAAAATTATACAGTGTTATAGATATAGATATACTTTGTAAAGATGGAAACCGAAAAAGGGAAATGGGTCATGGTGGTGGTGCTGGTGTTGGTGTTGGACATTCCAGAGAGGAGCAAAAGCAACCAAATTACAACATCCACCAACAAATTTGAGGCGTGATATGCATCCTTTTATTGTTGTAATGGGTTTTTATTGATTTGACCTATTTTTGGGTCAATTGTTTTTGGATTTTTGGTTTTTGCCCACTAAAATTGAAACCCTTAAAACCCCAAATTGCTCGACTCGCAAATGAAAACCCAAAAAGCAAACCCATCAATGCTGCCCGTTGAAAACCCAGAAAGCAAACCCAAAAATGGCCAAAATTTGAATTGAGAAAGAGGTGATTTTTGTGAGTGGTCTAGTGGGGTGTAGCAAGGAAAACGTATGGCCCCAGTCAGATTGCCTCTAGGTTTCAGGTTCCATCTGAATGATGAAAAGCTTGTCAATTATTATCTTAAAAGGAAAATTCCTGACAATTCAAATTTATCAAGTTTTTCCATGGGATGGGGAGGAGGTGGAAGAAGAGAGAGGAGAAAACTTGTTGGGTGTTAGGAATGAAGGTGGCGATGAAGTAGATGGCAGTAGTGATGATGGTTTTGGAGTGGGGGTTGGTATGTGTGGGGTAGATGGAAAAGAAGAAGTTGGTTTTTTTGTTTTTAATTTTAATTATTTGATTTTAGTTATTTTATTATAAAATAATGTAAAGTTACTATTTTAACCTTTTAAAATTAGTCAATTATTTGATCAACTAACAGTCAAACTAATAGAAATCATCCATTTAGACTTCGGCTGCGACATTTTAAAAGGTTTTGTATAGTGGGAGGTACAAATGAAAAGTTTGGGCAAAATCTGCTACTAAATGAAAGGTTTGGTACCGCTGCTGCAATTATCCCTACTCTTTATTACATTTAGTTTGAACAAATTTTAAGTCATATATGTCGCTGTGAATTAATTTCAAACGTGTCGCGTTTCTTTCAATGGAATGAAATGACATTTTGGCTAATTTAGCCTCGACATAATCTCACATTTACCATTTGTATCAAAATGTATATTAGGTAGTAAACTTAAATTTATTAACTTGCGTACAAAATTAAAGTTTGCATGTCTTAATCTATGCTGTCATAAATTACATGACTCGAGAATATACTTTATTCTTATAATTATTCGGTACAATGATGAGAACGTTCATCTTGAATAGTCCATTACTTACATAACATTTGCCTACATATATATTATTTTTTGTAAGTATAAACTTATCCAATACATAGACTAGTTTGAGGCCATCTTTACTAAGTAAAGAACCCGAAACTAAGTTCATACGAATATTCGGCACATGTAGTACATTGTTAAGATTGAGTACCTTGCCCAACGTCATTTTCAATACGACTTTGCATTGTCCTTTAACTTTCGAACTTGAAGAGTTTTCCATAGACAATTTCTTACCCTTAGTTGGAGTTTAAGATGAGAACATTCCCTTATCAGCACAAATGTGACGGGTAGCACCTATATATATATATATATCCACTATTCCATTGGATTTCCAATGTTGTTGCATTTTGAAACAACATCTAAAAAGTTAATATCTAATATTCCATCAGATAATGCATTAGATTTCGGTGATATTTGCTTGTGCTTGCTTCTTTGGTTTGTGACATTCATTTGAGCGATATCCGGTCTTTTCACAGTTGTAGCAATTTCTCTTGAACTTCTTTGTATTCTTATTATTTCCTTGCTTGAAGGATAGACAAAATGTTTTCTCTTTTTGTTCTTATCATTGGTTTCCACCACATTAGCTTTTGTTTGTGCTATATGACTTCCAATATGCTTGTACGGCATTCTGTTGTCTTTTTCAATTCTCAATCGGATGATGAGTTATTCAATATTTATTTTCTTGCGCTTGTACTCAAGATATTTCTTGAAATCCATCCATATGAGTGGAAGTTTCTCGATAATTGCAACCACTTGAAATGATTCGCTTAGAGATGTGTTCTCGGCATGAATGTTATGAAGAAGAACCTTTAATTCTTGTACTTGATTATGACCATCTTGGAATCTATCATCCTGCAGTCCAAGAACTTCCCGTCAATAAATTTCTTTGTTCCAGCATCTTCAGTTTTATATTTTTTCGCTAAAGATTCTCATAGTTCTTTTGCAGTTTTCATTACGCTATATACACCATATAGCGAATCATTCAGTCCATTCAGTACATAGTTTTTGCATANAACCACTTGAAATGATTCGCTTAGAGATGTGTTCTCGGCATGAATGTTATGAAGAAGAACCTTTAATTCTTGTACTTGATTATGACCATCTTGGAATCTATCATCCTGCAGTCCAAGAACTTCCCGTCAATAAATTTCTTTGTTCCAGCATCTTCAGTTTTATATTTTTTCTCCAAGGATTCCCAAAGTTCCTTAGCAGATTTCATAGAACCATATGCATTGTATAACGTATTGTCCAAACCATTCAAAATGTAATCCTTGCATAGAAAATCTGAATGTTTTAAAGCATCAAATGCTATCAATGATGACATATTGTTTTTCCTTCTTGTATGGCGGGAGCATTCTCATTTAATAATTCTACCAACTTTAGTGTTATAAGATAGAACAACATTTTATGTTTTATCTCTTAAAATCAACCCCACTAGATTTTTTCGATTTCTCTCCACGTGGAATAAATGTTTGATAACGATAGGAGGAGAACTCACAACCGAAAGAATCACAACAGAAGGAACCATGATCGAATGAACCACTTCCAAAGCTCCCATATTCACAATCAACACATTTGAAGTAACCACATTCAAAGTAACATTAGTGTTGTTGTTAACATTAGTCATTTTTGTTTAAACAAACAGACGATCAACCAATTACAAGATCAAAACCCAAGAAGGAGTAGAAAAGTTAAATCGTAAACAAAATTCAATTTAACCGATTAAAACATAAATTTAGTAACGAAATCACCCAACAAGTTTCGTCGTAAGATTTTGTTTTAATTACACAAATGAGTGATTTATTTATCGCAGTAAATGACTTACCAAATCTACCCGAAAATGCATGAAAAGTTGAATGGAAATTTGGATAGAATAACACCAAAATGATGAAATACAAGATCAAGACAAGAATTTGACTCTTTATCCTTAAGACAATTGCCCTGCAAAGGTACGACAGTGGATTAACAAATGTCTCTGAAGATACAACGATATCTTCAAGTGATTGCAGCACTACAAAATACAAGAAATTGCTAACCAAAAGAGTTTTTGAATGCCTTCAAATGAAAAAAAAAACAAAGGATGATTTTATACAAAATTTTGACATGGGATGTTATATGATATGCTATGAATGCATAAAAATGGAAGTGAGTGATTTCTACACATAAGGGTACAATTTATAGAGGTTGAAGAGGTGTATATAAAGTAACACAATCCAAAAATCAATCTATTTCACGAAGTGCTGCACATGTTGATATGTCGCTCGTCGGTGCTGGTTGCCCGCTCAAGACCCATTTCAGAGACTTTGTCGCTCGCCGCCACTCGAGCGGCGATCTTATATATAAAATTCTAATTCTTTATTTCAAAAATCATGTTTTTCAACCCTATTTCATTCACTAATTTCTCATTCATTTGAAAATAGTTTTCACGTCCAAATGTACCAAATTCATCTAGTTGACGACTAGAAAATAATCGACCAGTTTCTTGCCAAATTCAAGTAGCGGACCCTTCCAAATATTTGGTTAAACTTTGATAAATATCAACTTTTTATAACTATTTTCCAACAACCATGTCGATTCAATGTGTTATTGTATTATTATGATATTTGGCTAGTTCCAACTTTTTATAACTATTTCCAATAACTATTTGATATTATGACATTGTATTATTATGATATTATAAATATCAACTTTTTATAACTATTTTCCAACTATCATGAAAATCACGCACTCATCTCTTATGCGGAATTAAGTATTTCATGAAACATACCGGGATCAACCATGATGAAACCTCCTTCTTGATGAAAGCTTGTAGAAATTATTTCTCTCACTTCACCCATTTTCTTCTCTTCACTAGAACATATGGGAAAATCTAATAAAATGAAAATGTTGGTAGAGAGAGGACAGTTCGTACATAGTAAAAAATAAACAGTTATCATACTCTCCATAAAAGTAGGCACATAGGAAAATAACTTCCCCTTTCTCACAATAACCGTGCATTTCCTTTTTCAAAGCCAATAACCACCTTATCTCATTAAGTCCAAAATAATGTCCATATTACTCTTGTTCATGTGGGATGTATTTTAACATTCTCCCACTTGACCCATATGAACGACAGTTATTTGGATTGATAAGGTAAACATAATATGCACTTTAGTAAGATTACAATAATATCATAATAAATAACTTACCAACATGATTCATGGTGGTAAATATCAATAAAACGAAATCTTCTCTTCCGTGCACTACAATGCTAGTAAATTACTTAATTATAATCCATAATAGGAACTGTAATGTCCCCATAATGTCTTTGTCAAAGACGAATCCTGTCATCAATAACCCATCGTCATAATTACGTAATTGATGGTAAGCATGAAAGATGTCAGAAACACAATTAATGATATATCTATAGATGTTATAGAACAAACAAAAAAAAACATACAGATCCACAAATATACCTCAAGTTTGTACGCTCCGATTTGTACATGTCCGGATATAGCGTACATTGTTGGGATGCTAGAGAGATATTTAAGTAACCCGGGAATGGATCATTGAAAGTTGCGAAACGAGTCGTGCGGTATTTACATAGAATAAAAGACTACATGCTCACATACAGGAGATCATATCAGTTGGAGATCATCGATTATTTTGATTCCGATCTCGCGGGATGCCAAGATAGTAAGTAGAGATCCACTTCAGACAATATCTACCTGCTTGCTAGAGGTACTATTTCCTGGAAGAGTCACTCATAGATACTTCCACTATGGCAGCGGAGTTTATAGCATGTTATGAGGCATCAAACCATGGAATATGACTGCGGAATTTTGTCACTGGGTTGCGTATTATGGACAATATAGAAAGATCACTCAAGTTATTCTGTGACAATAAATCAGCAGTGATGTATTCCAATAACAACATGAGCTTGACGAAGTCAAAACGTATAGAGATCAAGTTCCTAGTTGTTAAATAAAGAGTTCAGAGTGGACAGTTGTCAATAGAACATATCATGACAAACTTCATAGTTGCGGATCCGCTTACTAAGGGATTGATACCTAAGGCTTTCAAGAGCACACTGCTCATATGGGTATAATGTCTCATAAGGATATCCAGTTTCAGTGGGAGTTTGTATTTCTGTGATTTTCATATTAGATGCATGTACTATCATTTTAGATATGGTTTATGGTTAAAGTTATGTTCGGTTATAATGTTTTTTTTATTTATTATCTCTAAATTTGTTTGAAAATGATCTCACTGAGTTATTAAGGTGGATCAGTTGAAAATGGACATGTTAAGATCACATCACCTGTAATTTTCATGCTACACATCCATACTTGATCCATGTCATTCGATTATGTCGATATACGTGACCATTGATAGGTTTAGTTACGATAAAAGTAGAGAAAGCCGCTTTAATCCTATGTTGATATGATTGATAGACCGGATTGTTTGGGGATGCATTCGATAATAATAGCAAAATTCTAAGTACTCGTAAGGATTTTTTTTAATGCACAATTATACGATAACACATATAGTCCAAGTGGGGGACTGTAATGATTTTTTATCGATCATGTGGGCTTATATGTGAATTATTGTGTATTAAATTAAAGGCTATTAATTTTAGTTAAGCCCGTTTAAAGTGATCTAATAAGGTTTCGGTGTTTTGGACTTTAAAGCATCTAATTAAAGTGTGGGCTTTATATGTAAAGATCGGGCATGTTCCTAATTTCATGATGGGTCGAGTTAGATTAACATGCCGTAAGTATATATACACGGTTACGGTCCTCGAATTATAAGTGATTGTTCATTATGTTCTGACTCCCATCATTAGAGAGAAATAAAGGAACGTGTTGATCTTGAAGACTAAAATCGTAGAACTTGTTCATTGCATTAACCATGTTTGATTCAGGTACGCTTCCACTTTGATTCATGGGTTCTTGGTGATCCATCATGAACGATCATTATGACGACAACAAGTTTTCCCGACAGGCAAAACCAACTTGAAAGGAGTATACCTTCAAGTTTGGCTAGTCATAGCAACCTTCTAGCATTAGATTTGTATCACAATTCGTTCATCGGTATTCTGCCTGCTTGTTTATTTCAATTGCGAAACCTCACTAAGCTTTTATTGATATCTAATTACATCTCGGGTAGACCTTCAGATATTGGTAACTGGAGTTCCCTAGTGAGACTTAGACTTGGAAATAATTGGATTACGGGTGCTACCAAAAGAAATTGGAAGGTTGGAGAACTTAAATTTTCTTGATTTTTCTGGAAATCGACTTTATGGACTCGTGCCCGATGAAATCGAAAGTTGTAAAGAGTTACAAATAGTGGACCTAAGTAGTGGCGGACCCAGCACCCGACCGGGGGGCCACTGCATGTGCTAGGCTCCGTCAGAAGAGTTTTTGGGAAGAAGATGGCTATTGGGCGCGACGCTAGTTTAGTTATGATGTCGTTCTCTTCTGGTTCATCTTCCTCCTGGTTTCTTTATTTTTTTTATATGATATTGGGTCGTTGCTACCCAGCCTAGCCCTTTTCTTTTTCTTTTT
>CAIGRH010126880.1:0-10347 GCA_903798295.1 Fraxinus nigra | reverse complement strand
TTCAGATAACTTCAATGACCATTTGTAAAATTAACCTAAAAAAAATCTATTGAATAAACAATAATCAGAAATTCACTTCAAAACTCAAGATCAACTCATAAAGACAGAAAAAAATAAACTATGAAACACATCATAAATGGTAAAATCTTGATCGAAAATTAATTCTTACGAAAATCCATATAACAATAACTTGATTATCTCAAATAATCTTTAAGGATTTTGATTCTTGATAGTCGATCACTTTGAAAAAAATAGAAATTTGAATTTTTATGAAATATTGAATTAAAAATATATATTTTTTCTATTGTGTTGCATTAAAACTATGGATTTGTAAAGTATTTATAAAATTATTTAGACTTTAATTTTGATTACCCATTAAAAGAAAAGAAGAAGTGTACGGAAAATAAAATTTTTATGTGAAATGATTATGAGATCTAGTGTTTAAGATCTAGTGCATCTTAGTGCAAGCAAAANATAGTCGATCACTTTGAAAAAAATAGAAATTTGAATTTTTATGAAATATTGAATTAAAAATATATATTTTTTCTATTGTGTTGCATTAAAACTATGGATTTGTAAAGTATTTATAAAATTATTTAGACTTTAATTTTGATTACCCATTAAAAGAAAAGAAGAAGTGTACGGAAAATAAAATTTTTATGTGAAATGATTATGAGATCTAGTGTTTAAGATCTAGTGCATCTTAGTGCAAGCAAAAAGAGATATTTGGGATAATTGAATTTACTATTGGTTATCAAGGCAGTACTGATAATCGGACTAAAACCGATCGATTCTCGACGTTTTGTTCCAAAATTGACCCATTTAATAACGAACCAGATCAAACTGACCGGTTCTATCTTGTTTGGTCCGATTCCACAAAAAATGCATGCCCCCAAGTTCAACTACGAAAATCAATTAGATGGGTAAAAAAAAGTGAAAAAATGATTACTGAGTGAATTAGGGGAATGGAGGAAATCGAGAGGAGGTGGATGGAGAGTAGAGGGTAATTTATTCGGTTCGGGTCAGAATCTATATCCGATTCGAATGAAGTTTCTCCATACGAGGCTTTCAGGGCTTCCATTTTCTCTCTTCAGGCCAGGGGCCATACTTGAGGTTTTGAAACATGAGTCAAATTTTAAAAGTTGGGCCTTAATTAATTTTAAGCTCAAAGTCGTGAAAGAAGCTACTTCTCCTAACGACAAGTAAAGGCATACTCTTCAATAGAGCACCTTCCGAATTGTGTTTCAACCAAAATGGAATGTCTTAATTGAATAAAGAAAGATAAAACGTTTTGAGGCCGAGGAATGCATTGTCGAGTTAACTCAAAAGAAACGTGGAGTAAGAATTACCAAGTGAGTAGTTCAGAACAAATTCGAGTTAGAACCGAAGCTCCTATTTCTAAGAGGGCAAGGTTCTTAACTTGAAAGAAAACTTCATTTCCCTCTGAGCTCTCTCCTTCTTAAGCCAATCTTCATATTGGTCCCTAGGCCCATAGCTGCAAAGTATCAGCTTTTAAACCCTCATAAACTTTCTTTGTAAATCCATACTATAACGAGGGGAAGGTTTCTTTGAGTATAGGTGAACACTAGTAGTTTGAGTAGTTTGTGTCTTTTTAAGGAGTCATGCTGATTTCTATGTTTTGTATTCAACTGCTGTAAAATTTAAATCGTACTTAATTACTAAGAATTGTAATCCATGTCGAGTTGAGGCTCGACGATTGAGTAGCGTTTAGAGCACATTAACATTTAGACCTATCTTTGTAAATTGTATTCTTCAATTTCCTTGCATATTTGATTGTGGGTTAAATGTGTTATTGGGCTGATCAAGTAGTGTTCTTGACACTGGATAATTAACTCGAAACTTATACCGTGGACATACATTCTAACAAAGACTTCTTGAGGTTAAAAGGCTTTAATAATCTTGAATAAAAGTTCATTGCACGTACTTCAATTATTACTTTATTTCAAAATTTATATTTTTAACTAAATTATGCTCCAACTGATTAAATAATTGGCTCCAACACGTTCCCATCCCACCACCAAAGATCTAAATTGATTAGCACTCTTGATGCCAATAAAGTCGAATTTAAGAGATTGAACCTATTAAAAGTAAGAATATGAGTCTCATTAAGATCTTCAACCACTTAATCGGTTAATTGAAACCTAAATTGCTGACCATCAGTGTCTAGATGATAGTGTTACTCACCACCAAAATAGACAACTTGTCTATTCATATAATAATATTGGAGTAGACATGCCAAAACGAATGGGCCAACCCAAACCTGCCCACTTGCAAGCTTAACCGACAAGAGCCCGATAGTGCTATCAACCCAGCCCATGTCGATTTTCGATCTGAATCAAGCCCGCACCATAATATATTATAGAAGACCAAATTGGGCCATAAGCCCACCACTGTGACTGGTCGGTTAAGATCTAGTTAGGACCGCACGGTTATTTAGTTTAAATTTGAGGAATGAAAGTAAATTTTGTTTTTATTAAAGTTCTTTGGAATTTGAAAAAGTTTAATACCTACCTTGTCAATGACAGATATTTGACAGGTGAAAGTGGGTGGTAGTAGGTATAATAGGGATGAATTCTTGGTAAAATACTTAGCCAGATTTTCGTCTATGGTGGCACTGATGTACCACTCAGTCAACCTACGAATTTGCACAATACACACAAAGAAAGATAAAGGCAGCAATGTAAAGGAACATATAATTTATGGGTAAACACTGAACTTGTTTATTACTCCACAATAATACAAGAACACGAAGGAATACTGAAAGAACACCACAATTCTCTATGTCTCATCAGCCCAACGTTCAAAATATATAAGCCGAAATTCGTATGCAATTAACACTATGCCAAAGGAATAAACCAACCCAATAGGAATAGAATTGCCAGAAACTGCTTCCCACAACATTTTCCAACAACTATCTATACTTTTCACCTGTATGGACCACGAAAACTGCCCAACACGTGTCAAACATGTGCTTAATTTGGACACCTGAATTTGTGGACTAGAGCACACTAACAATAAGTTGGATCTGTCCATGCCTTGCCAATTTCTGTCAATCCGCAATACTTTGACACTGGCCAAATTGAAGCGTCACTCCCACAAATTGAAACCCACATTTTCCTTACTCCGAAACTCGAAATGTGCATCATCAACACACATGTCCGCAAAATTCGACATGAGTGCAAGGCGTGCCCATGTCATTACGCATGTCAACTTTTAAGGGGCTGACAAACCTTCCCCACTGGAAGAGTCCGACATCCTCGTTGGAAGAGAATCAAGATACTCATTCACCTTATCCTTAAACTGCCACAGATCGACATCCATTTCATAGGTTGCATCAATCCTACTACTACCCTTCCACAAGACAAGATAGTCCGTTCTTCTTTTTTTCTTACTCACCCCCATTGTTCGATGATACATAATCTTTGCTACCTCCTTATCATATTGTTTTCTGATCATAGGAGGAGCCCTCTTGGCTTGTAATCTATCTTCTCCCACCAAACTTTCATTAAAGGGCTTTGATAACGCACGTTGAAAGTAGGATGAACCTTCAAACGATCAGGTAGCTTCAAGCGATATACTACCTTCCCAACACGTTTGATTACTTCGAAGGGACCGTCGTATTTCTAAACCAGCCCACGATATACGGTCTTGCTACTAATCTTTTTCCAAATTTGGGCAGTTAATTTCAACATCACCTTATCCCCAACCTGAAACTCCACATCTCTCATGTTCCGATCAGCATGCGTCTTCATTCGACGGGCAGCCTTCGCAAGATTGTCATTTGCTTGCTCAATCATCCCTTATTTATCTTGTGCAAATCGAAAAGTAGTCGGACACATACCCGTAACAAAAGATTGATGTAGAATGTAGCAAAACTGAGCTATATCAAGCAAGTCAACTCAATTTTTCTAACTACCTGTAACATAATGTTTGAAATATTCTTCGAGCAATGCATTTATCCTTTTCGTCTGACCATCCATCTACGGATGATTTGTTGTTGAAAACTTCAATTCAGACCCCATCATGTTAAATAGCATGATCCAAAATTTGCCTATAAACAGAGAATCTGGATCACTCACAATATCCTCAGTATTCTAAAATACTTCACAACATTCTTGAAAAATAATCCAGCAGCAACGTTCGTTGTACACTCACGTAGAGTTGGAATAAAAATCAAATATTTTGAAAACCTGTCCACTACTATCATAATGGACTTAAACCCATCAACCTTCGAGAAACCTGAAATGAAATCTATAGAAATCGATTGTCAGGACCTTTCTGGAACTGGCAAAGGCTGGAGCAAACCTGCCACTTTCCCCATTTCTATTTTATCCTGCTGGCACACCAAACAAAATTTCGCATATGCCTCTACCTCGTTACCCATCTTTAGCTAATAATACAATTTCGAGAGCAAAGCTAACATCCTTTCAATGCCTGAATGGCCTGTCCATTGTGGATTATGAGTTTCCTTCAACGTAGTTGCCTCAGTCCCCTACCTGAAAGCACATATAGTCTACTGCCTTTGGCATAGATCAAATCGTCTTCAATCCGATACCGTCTTACTAAGTCATCCTCAATTTCCCGCAACAACTTGGTATAAACAACATCATTTTCAGTCCACTGTTTGATTCTATCAAGACAATCATATTCGACTGTCATCAAAGCTGATACATAACCTTCCATGGATTTCCAACCGAGTACATCAACAACTTGATTCTGTTTGCCTGGCTTATGAACCCACACATAATCAAACTCAGCAAAAAAATTCATGTCATCTCGCTTGTTTTGTCGACAACTTCTTTTTGGATCGAAAATATGTGTTGGCTACATTATCTGTTAGAACAGTGAATTTCGTTCCTAACAAATAATGGCGCTAAGTTTCAAGACAATGAACAACTGCTGCCATCGCTTTCTCATGAGTTCAATATCGTTGTTCTGCCTCTTTCAATTTTCGACTTTAATAAGCACTCAGATGGCCTTCTTGTACCAATACACCTCCAATAGCAAGGTCAGATGCATTAGTATGTACTTAAAATGGCTTCTCAAAGTCAGGCAACTGCAACACCGGCTCAGTTGAAACAGTCTGTTTTAACTTCTCAAAAGATCATTGGCACTCATTAGTCCATTTCCATTTCTGATCCCTTTTCAGTAAACTTGTCAATGCGTGCACTTTTTTGGAATACCTTTGAATGAAACGCCGATAGTAGTTTGCTAATAGAAGAAAAGAATGTAATTTAGCAACCTTGGATAGACATGGCCACTCCATGATAGTCTTTACCTTATTTACATTCATTCTGATTTTTTCTTGACCAACCCAATGTCCCAAAAACATTACCTTCGAACGGCAAAATTCTTATTTCTCCTTCTTGACATATAATTGATGTTCTCTAAGCTGTGGGAACACCTTTTGGACAACGTGATCACCCAATGATCTACTATATATCACATATCATCCAAGTATATCATCACAAAATAATCCAAAAACTAGTACAATACATCATTCATCAAATTGCAAAAAGTAGCAGGTGCATTCGTAAGACCGAAGGGCATAACTAGAAATTCAAAAGAACCATACCTAATCATGCAGGCAGTCTTTGACTCATTCCCTTCGGCTATTCTTACTTGCCAATAGCCTGATTACAAATCCAGATTGGTGAAGAATGAAGCATTCGCCAATCGATCAAAGAAATCAGCAACCTTAGGCATCAGATATTTGTTCTTCATCGTCTCCTTATTCAATGCATGATAATCCACATACATCCTCATGGAACCATCATGCTTTTTTTGAAATAAAACTGATGCACCGTATGGAGCTTTTGAAGGTTGAATGAAACATGTATTAAGTAAATTATCAAGCTATTGCCTCAACTCTGCCAACTCAGACGAAGCCATTCGATATGGGCCTGTGCTGGAGCTTTCGCACCTGGTTCGTATTTAATTTTTTGATCAACATCACAATGAGTTGGGAGAGTTCTTGGAAGTTTTGAGGACATCACATCAACAAACTCATCCAAGATACTTGCTACCTAAACAGGTACATGCACAACCCGATTCTCTTTGATTACTACCAAAGCTACAACAAAAGTCATCTTCCCTTTCCTCAGACCCACCTTAAGCTGTTTCAGAGATTGCATTTGATCCTGAATCTGATTTCTCATATTCTTGTCAAGATATCTCACTGGCATAAAACAATGACTCCATTCATCTGCAATGTATAACACATTCAGATGTGGTACCACAGATGCATTTGCCTTGACAAAGAATTCGATACCAAGGATCAAATCAAAATCATCCAAGGGAATAGTCTTCATATTGCACTTTTCCTCCCATTAACCCATACGAAGGGTAATTTCAGGAGATCCCTTCACAAGCTATGCTGCAAAATTCAAAGCCTTAATTTTCGTAGTTACCTGAGTCATGCTTAAACCTAGCTTTTCAACTATCCTCGAACTTACAAAGTTGTTGGTAGCACCCGTGTCCATCATTGCCAACACCTCCTTACCATCAGCAGTAACCTGAAAGTACATCAAGTCATGCTGCAGTGTAGTGATGGCATTCATGTATTGTAACGGATTAACTCTAGATGGGGCATCTTCCGAATTATCATCACTGCCTTCCAACCTTAAGTCATTCAATTTCTCCCTCTTTGGACAATCTTGGGGGTCGTTGCAAATGAAGCATATACTGAAACTCTTTGACTTGAGTTGGGATTGATCACCATCTTTCGATTTAGGACCCTCAGATTTTTTCTTCGTAGCCCCCTTCTTCCAATCTTTCAATGTGCCAGCCTTTTTTTCATTGCTCTTCCTCTAAATAGAAGAGTTGTTGCCCATCTTGTAATCAACAAGACAATTCGTTGTAGCCATTGCCGAAGGAAGGTCCTTTACTCATTGCCTCCACAATTCTACATGTGCCCAACTTTGTAATCCCAACATAAAGTTAAAAAAATTATCCTCATCGGACTTATTCTGGATATCCAGCATTAGACTACTGAATTCCTTCACATATTCCTTAACACTACTCGACTGCCTTAACGTTTTGAGAGATTCCCTTGCAACCCAAGCTGTATTGCAAGGCAGGAACTGATCCCTTAATTTCTTCAGCAACATTTCCCAAGTAACAATCGGTAAACAACTTGTAATCTTATCATCCTTCACCCGAGTTCGCCACCACAACTTTGCATCACCCGAGAGATACATTGAAGTGATATTTACCCTCTCATCCGCTGGAATACGAGTATCTTTGAAGTATTGTTCCATATCCCACAGGAAACTCTCCAACTCTTTGACATTACGAGCATCGTTGAACTTCTTTAGTTCATAAACATGAATTTTTGAAGCACCCACTGCATCCCACACATTAGTACTATTTAGGGCCAATTTCAACAAGGAAATTTAACTTTCAAGGGCACCAAACCGAGCCTTTGTGTAATCAGCAAGATCTAACAGATCTTTCATGAACGATGATTGTCTTTCGTCTACCCTGTTGGCATGCTCTTCGAATTGAGCCCTCAAATATGTGTGCACATCATTATGTGCATGGATTTGTGTAGCCAAACTGACGGTACTATCGGTTATAAGAGTACCAACAAAATCCTCCAACACAGCAACTTGATCCTTAAGATTCTGACTTGCAACCATGCCTGCAATGAACCCAGTAACTACAACTTGAGAGCTCTAATACCAATTATCATAGGGACAAATTGTTGGTAAAATACTTAGCTAGATTTTGCCTATGATGGCACCAAGGTTCCACTTATTCAGCCCATGAATTTGCACATTGCACACAGAGAAAGATGAATACAACAATGTAAAGGAACGCAGGATTTACGGGTAAACACTCAACTTGTTTATTACTGCACAATAATACAAGAACACGAAGGAATATTGAAGGAACACCACAATTCTCTGTATCTCATTAGCCCAACCTTAAAAATATATAAGCCCAAATTCATGTGCAATCAACACCCTTGATTGCCAAAGGGATAAACCAACCCAATAGGATTAGAACTGCCAGAAACTGCTTCCCACAACATTTCCCAACAACTATCCACACTTTCCCCCTATATGGACCACGAAAACTGTCGAACACGTGTCAAACACGTGCTTAATTTGGACACCCAAATTTGTGGACTAGAGCACACTAACAGCAAATTGGATCCGTCCATGACTTGGCAATTTTTGCAAATCCGCAACACTTTGACACTGGCCAAAATTGAAGCATCATTCCCACAAATTGAAACCCACATTTCTCTTGCTCCAAAATCCAAAGTGTGCAACATCAACACACATGTCCGCAAAATTTCAACATGAGTGCAGAGCATACCCATGCCACTGCGCATGTCAACCTTTAAGTGGCTGACTGTAGGTTAGTATCTCATTTTTTTATTTTTTTTCAATTCTAATTGCCATTTCAATGATTGATGATATGTGAAATTACAACCAACATCCTGCAGCCTTTTCCTTCAAGACCCAAGTGTTCATTTTAAATTATAAATGAAAATTTGTTTCAACTCTTAGGTACGTGTTTAACTTCTTCTTTTCCTTAATAAAATTTGAATTATTAATTTGTATGATTTTATTGATAATATGACACTGTAATTCATTTGAATTTTTTTATTTATTGTAATCATATAATTGATACCAAATGAAAATATAAAAATACAAGTACATAAATTTACATGCATTATTAGTTAAACTAATTAGTAAATTACATTGACTTTCTACTACTAAGTACTAACTGACATTGATATATTCTACCTTTTTGGGTATTTAATAAATAAAGCTGTCGGGTCCAAATATAATTATGGAACCATTCGGATTCGGTTCAATTCGGTTCCGAACCATAATTAAATTTTTTAACATTTACAGCAACACTACATAAATACAACTAATGAGTAATGACATGTTCATTCGTAACTTTTACAAATTAATGTAGCTCAATTTAAAAATATATAAATATTGGCGATCCATATCAAAAATTCATTTGCTTCAAGCAACTTACATAAAGAAAATAAAATATAAATTAAAAGTTAAAAAAATAATTTAATTTAATTAATCCAATATAAAAAATTAAAAAAATTATTTAGATTCGGTTCTTATTTGATTCTTCGGTTCTTGGTCTAGAACCGACCCAAACCCATTGATTCTCAATTCAAATACCCATTCGGGTATTTAACTTATAAATAATCGCCCAGTTCGGTTCGATTCGGGAGTTTTGTCCAGCCCTAGTATTAAGTTGTTTAAATTTGTTTTGCTTGTCAATCAATCTTCTGTTGTAAGATTTTTGAAGTCTTCAACTATGCCATCAATAATTTTATCTTGTATTCTATTTTCAGCAAATAGCTAATCTTTAACACAAATGAGTGCTTTCAAAATATCTTCCTTGAGCTTTGATCTTCTTTCCTCTAGTACTCTGACACCTACACTAAAAGCAGACTCGAATGTTCTTGTTGAGATTGGAACTGTCAGTAGATCACATGCCGTTTTTGATAAGATCGTTCATTTAATCTCCACCATCGTAAAATATCCAAATTTAATATTTCATCTTCAGGATTTAAACTATTGTGATCAAAATTATAATATCTTTCCAATTTTGCAGGTTTAGTGTTGGTGTTTTTGTTTGAACTTGAACTTGAACTTGTAGAAGAAGAATAACTACCATGACGTTTCTGAGCTATGATAGAAAAAAAATTGAAGGCTAATCTTTAGAGGGTGCAGTGGAACTTGCAAGAACAATTTCAATGTTTCCATATTTACTAGAATAATAGTTGTATAGTTCATTGAGAAAATGTTCTAATTCCCAATTTATAAGATTTATCTTTAAACATAAATTTTCTAAAATTTGTTCAATAGCACATTGAACCCCAAATAATTTAATTCGAGGGTCCATAATTGATGCCACGGGAAAAATAAGTGGCATGTTTTCATAATATTTTCTCCATTGCGCTAACTATGTTAGTAAAAAATGAATCACCTCTACAACTTGAATATTGATTAGCAATTTCTACCAAATGTTGAAGGACAATACAACTTGTTGGGTAATAAACCCCTGAACAAGCCTTTGTTGCCTTGTAGAAAGGCTTCAAAACATCCATAACCTTGAATGTCGATTCCCAATCTGAATCATCAATGAAATTGGCCCTGCTTCGAATTAACATACACATTAATAACATTAGTATAACTAATGACTTTAACTTAAGAAACGTTGTGTAGCACCCCGTGTTCTGTTAACCTGGATTGCCACGTCATCATCTTTTGCCCTAATTTTAATAATCAAGATTTGTGGAAATAACCTAATTTTAAAAAATCACATCACATTCATAAC
>CAIGRH010126819.1:0-12310 GCA_903798295.1 Fraxinus nigra | reverse complement strand
TAGCTACTTGTGCATTCGAATAACATCTTTTCTTTTTAGTTGTCAGCACAAGATTTGCTTTATTCATCCAGTAAAAATAAAATAATACTATTATTCTGAAATCTATAGAACCGTTGGTTGATCGAAAGGGAAAAAGGGTCGAGTCATTGGATCGATCACCACACCCATATACTCAACCTGTTTCAGCATATCTTGATTGGGAGATGAAAAGTGTCCGGTCATTTATACATACAGAATAATATCTCCATTGTAAAATATAGATCTTTTTAAGTACTATTTAAAAAGATTACGAGGATTGACACTTTTTCATTTATATAAGTGATAACTGAAAAGAATCTTGATCCGATTGATAACCTAATGTCCAAGTACTTTTCTCGACACTTGGTGCGTATTTGGTAATTGTTGATGCACTAGACTCGTCGACGTCCAAGCCAATTTGAAATATTAAGGAAGAATCAAGATAATTGATATGAACGACGGTTTGCCCCAGTTTAGTTTAGCTAAAAATTAAATTTTGACGAAAGTTTTGATCTTGTGAAATGTATGATTGAAAATGACAATCATTTTCTCCATTGTAAGATGATCATTTGGATCACTGTGAACTCGATTTCCTCTATGATTGTTTGGGCTATTAAACTTTTCCTTATTACCAACCAATTTCAATCCAAATTGTCGGTTAACCAATTGATAGTGTAGTCTAACAGCTAGTTAATAAAGTTTAGTGTCATCCAAGCTCTCCTTCTAAACGTGTCAAGAGTCATAATCATTTCTTCGTGGACCAATCCCCACTTTTACCATCACTTTGCTTTCAAGCTACACTTATATAATGAGGATATCCTTTGAAGTAGCATTGCCATTGAAATTATTTTGTAAAATATTGAAATAAGCTCCCCAAACAACTCTTGACCTTGTTCGAAAAATCTATTATCAAAGTACGTCTCGAAAATTCCATCAAACTGAAAATAAATCATTTGATTATCTCTCAATCATGAAATTTGTACAATTGGACGATGAGAATTATATTCTTTTTCCCTTTATATGTAATAAATTAATGTCTGAAAACCTCAGGTGATCCCAACTTTCGTGGACTAAGAGTAAAATATCAAATAGCCCGTGAAATTGTCCAAACTGAACCAAGATGTTCTTTCATATACTCAACCTCAAAAATAATATATGGCATGAAAAACCTCCATTCATAAATTTTTTAAATTACATTATAGTCCTTGAGTTTACCAAAATAGAAAATTGTTCCTCAAACTTGTAAAACTTATAAAAATGCTTCTAAACCACAAATAATAACATGTAATCATCCTCAAAATTATACTTCAAGACTGAAAATAATAAAAATGTAATTTTCCTTAAATTTCAGCTTAGTCCATGAACTTTTCAAATATTGTTATTGAGGCCCAAATTGCTTTCATAACATATTAACTAGTAGATCTTAAATTTATCATTCACCGATTAAATCTTATTTCCCAAAATTTCCACTTTGTTTTTTTCAAGAATCGAAAGAATCTAATTAGATCCTCAAATTTTCAAACATTGCGCTTAAGTCATTGAAAATTCTGAGGTTTAACAATCCTACTATCTTAAAATAATTTCGTCCTCAAAATTGCTTTAGCTCCAAATTAACCTTTGAGTAGAAAATCCTCGTCTCCCACATAGTCTTTCAGCTATAAGATTTCTTAGCATACTTCGTAACACATCTTTCAATTTATAAAACAGTTATTTGATGAGGTAGCAATAACAAGTTAAAAATGATTGCATAAATTGGGTTTTATAGATCCAATTGCCACTTCTGACTTCATTTCGTGGCTATATTTCTCGATCATCGGGTAGGATTTTGGTATAGTGTCAAAAAATTCACAACCAACAAACATTGAAATAAAAACCGTCCGTCACACAACGGACTTAAAATAACAAGCCAAAAATGACTACTTAAAATGAGTTTAGTAATTCTACTTCATTCATGTTAAACTCCGATATTAACTTAAATAAGATTCTATTTGCAGTCAATTGAGACTCGTCTGATTTGAATCATTCAATATAAAAAATTTGACTGATTTTTGAATTTTGTGAATTGAGAATTTGATATTTTTTTTGAATATGTAAATTGTAGTTCTTGATATTGAAACAAAATTCAACTAGTGACAAATTTGATATTTTGAAGAATTGCAAGTTGTGACTCAAGTAGTGTTTTGACTTTTAAGGTATTTGTATCGCACGTTTTTGTAAATTTATTTTATTTTATTTTTTATTTTATTTTTGTCATTTTCGACTTTTAAGTTAATGTATTGTATTAATACGCAAATATAAGGTAAGATTTATCAAGTCTCTATTTTCATTCTCCTTCAAAGTCCTCTTTTGAAACAACGCGAAATAAGAAATTCAATCTAAAAACTTAAAAACATGAATTTTGAAATCCATCAAATTATGAAAATTAAACTCACAAAATTTATTAATGAAAGACAATAAAAAAAAAACAACGAGATAACCCTTTATTTATAAGGGTTTACATGAAAATCTAACTTCAACAAATTAAAATTAAAAAGAATTCGAAATAAACTAAATAACAAAAATAGTGCTAAAATTTTAAAAATTAGTTTTCCTGTCCTAAACGAACTCGAATTGCCAAAACCCATAGTATGTCATAGCGTATCGATATGTATTGCTTGTATCGTCGTCCTCTTTTCGAAATGTTATTATGAGCCCAAATCGAAATTTGAATGCTCTCTCTACAATATTATTTTTTCCTCATTTTGATCAAATTTTTCAACAATATATTCTACATCAGTCCATTCCACCTTCGAAAAACTCAACCCCGAGTTATAATCTGGATATAAAGGCTTATCATCTTTATGGAACTCATACAAATCTGCCACATTGAACGTTCGAGAAATACACATAGAAGCTAGTAAATCAATAATGTAAGCATTGTTTTTAATCCGCTTAAGCACTTTGAAAGACACATACTTTCTTGGTTTCAGTTAGTTGTAAGTACCAACTTGAAATCTCTCCTTTTTCAGGAATGCCATCACTAAATCTCCTTCTTGAAATTGTTTATCTCGTCATTGTGAATCTGTCACAGCCTTATACTTTGCATTAGTCTTCTCCAATTTCAGTTTTACTTCATCACGAATTGCTAACATCTCTTCTGCCAGATGTTCAGTAGCAACACTCTTATTATTACCCTTAGGCAACTTCACCAAATCCACAACATGATAAGGAACCTCTGTATACACAATAGCAAATGGAGACTGACTTGTAGCACTATAAGCTGCTACAAGATCCCATTGTTTGGGCTTATCTCCACAATCACTTCGAACCACCAAGGGTATGGTTAGTAACTTCGATTTGTCCATCAGTCTAGGAATGGGCAGCGCTGCTTTGATTCAAACTCGTCCCAAACAACTTCCATAATGTAATCCAAAAGTGTCCCACAAACTTTGTATCTTGATATAATGTGATTGACTTAGGAACTCCATGCAATAAAAAAACTTCCCTGAAAAATAGTTTGGCAATATGTGATGCATCTAAGGTCTTCTGACAAGTTATAAAGTGAGCCATCTTGGAGTACCTGTCAACCACCACTAAAAAGAATCTACTCCTTGTTGAGTACAAGATACTGCACACAGACTCATACTCTCCCTTATGAATCATTTCCTCAACAACTCCTCAATTTGCTCTCTCAATATCTCATTCTCCTTTGGACTCATTCGATAATGAGCTAAATTTGAAAGACTAGACCTAGTTACCAAATTAAGAATATTCCTCATAGGAGGTAATTAATTCGGCAATTCATCGGAAACCAAATCTTCAAATTCTGTCAATATTTCCTGCACTTCAAACGGAACACCCTCATCTTTCTTATTTACTGTAAAAAGCACCTTAACCACATCTAGATAAAAATAATCAAACTACCTTACAGAATCTGCAATGTCCTTCTCATCACTTGTAAATGTCAAGAACCTCTCAGTTCTTTGTTGAATGGAATTCTCATTTTGCTTAAGAGGAACCATATGCCCCATGTAAATAGCACCAAATTGTCACTCCCTTTGAGAGTTGAAACCGCATCATACTGCCATAGGCGACCCAACATAATATGTCAAGCATCCATGTCTATGACATCACACACAATTTCATCCTAATAATGTTTATCAATGGAAACAGTTACTTTGCAAGTCTCGACGACCCCGAACGGAAGGACATTTCTTCACCCAAATAAGGAATAAGATGATTCTCAATTGGTAATTTAAACTAATTCACCAACCTATTCGATACAAAGTTGTCACAACTTCGTTTCCATAATAACTTTGCATGCCTTATTTTTTATAGAACAAAGCGACTGAAAAATTCAATGACGTTGCCCTTCCTCCTTAAGCATCAAAAGAATCCGCTGTAATACTAAAGTAAGGCTCTACATACCTTCCTCGACAACAAACTCAACTCTTGCATACTCATCTTCCATCTCACTATCTTCTTCCTCGTCCACGTCTTTGGCTCCACCAAATTAACATGTTTTCATTATAGGCAGTCATTGGAACGATGCCCAAGTTTGTGGCGTCTATAACAAATATCTCACGTGGGCCTATCATACGTATTTACATGTTAATGCCTGCTTCGAGTTTTGACCCCTATTTTCAAATCGACCACGATTTTCAACATTGCTCCTGTTAGAGTTGATTAAAGTTTGTAGTGAAACCTTCATTTTATCCAAAGGAGCAGACAATGATGGTTGATATACCTAGTTGTCCTCTGATTTTCGGATTCTGACATATTATTCCGCTCTACCAACTCCAAAAATTCTTTGGTATAGTCCAATACTGTGCAACTGCCTTGCGTGCATCCCAGGTACATACGATACAAATTTTGTTCGTAATTTGCAAGTAGAAACTGACCCAGAGTTCAAATTCGACTCTTTCTCGATCTCCTCCAAGTATTTTGTAATTGATCCCAGCATACTGCTGCTGCCGATTTCAAACAGAACGCCACAATCTTAACCATCTTGTCTTCCAACACATCTATAATTTCGAAAAATCGTTCAACCTCCATCAACCAATCCAAAAAGTCTTCGATTTTCAAGTTACCAAAGAACGGAGGAATACCTGCTTTAATCCGATAATCATCGAAGGTATTTCAATTTTGATGATTACGCGGTAGCGCTTAGAATTCCTAGTCTGAATCCAATTCGCTTTCTTCTGCTGCATGTCTCATATTATTTCCTCCCCGAACTACAGGCTCGATGATCAGTTCATTGTTGTTTGTCTATTGTTCATTCTGCCTATTTTTTCTAACGCCCCGTAGAAATAGTTGGCGAATCTCTTGAATCCCAATAAATAGTAAGATCGTCAAGTCGTCGATTTGTTGCATCCAAATCTGCCCTCGTAATTGGTACATCACTTATATTTATGAACGAAAGATAGAGAGAAGGGAAAGCCGACTCTTATACCACTTGACATAGCGTGAAACTAGGAATTCAAACAAAAACTTTAAGAATACAAATTTTGTAATCCACCAAATTATGAAACTTAAACTCATGAATTTATTAATGAAAGGTAATAGGTAAAAATAATGAGATAACCCTTAATTTATAAGGAAACACATGAAAATCTAACGTAAAAAATTAAAATTAAAAAATAATTTGAAATAAACTAAATGACAAAAATAGCACTAAGATTTTAAAAATTAGTTGTCCAATCCTAAACGAACTCGAACGGCTGAAATAAACTAATATCTTCGTCCTCTTTTAGAAATGTTATCATGAGCCCAAACCGAAATTTGAATATTCTCTTTGCACTATTATTTGTTTTCCCATTTTTATCTAATTCTTCAACAATATGTTCTACATCAACTTTTAAAAAATCTACAAACCCACCCAATTAATTAATGATTAATCCTAGATCGTCCCCTTCTTTGGAGACAATTTCACCTTTACCTTGTCAAGCCAGCAACACATCCATGTTCACTGAACACATATTCTATTTCCTACATATGCACATCGTCATCAACTAGGCTTTCGAAAATTTTAGTCCGGTCGACTAGAATTGCTCCATCTCAAGAAGCGTGCAATTTTCGACCTTCCTTTTCAATCACATGTTTCCTGAAGAAGCAGTATGTATACCTGTTATAAGTTTCAATGACAAATGATCATTATTCTCAGTAACCAATTGATAATAAATATTCCTGTCTATTATCATATCGAGAGTTTGTACACAAAACTTGAGGGTTTATAAACATTTAAATTATAATTAAATAGAAATGTCAAATGAATAATAACTAAGGGCCTGTTTGATAGCACAAAATTTTCTAAGGAATTTGGAATTCATTTTCATTTTCCATCTTTTAGGCTTTTGATAGGCTAAATTTTTCATGGAATTCATTTTCCACCGTTACCTCATTTTCTACCCAATTCTTGGTTTTCCAGGCTACTTTTTTTTGTTTGGCAATTAGAACGAATTCTATTCCTTATTGTAACAAATTATATCTCTTTAATCCGATTTTAATCACATATATATTTAGTTAATATGGTACTAAACATTTGTAGCATGTCTTTTTGTAAGAAATACATATACTATGCACGTCCATACTATCACAAGTGGTTTAACATGTCTTCTAAGCATTTTTTTTTTCATCAAAATCGTTTTGTTTCTTTTATTTTCACTTTGTCCACATTTTTTTTTTTAAAAAAGGGTAAGCTTCCTCGTTCACTTGCGTGAATCGATGCTTATTTCGTATATGATACAACTACAATGCTCGAGAGATGTAGTGATTTATCTCAAATGCAAGATAGGAATAGTCAAACAGAGAAATCGAGATAGATGCATGTCTTTGTCTTATTATAATTATTTTTTATTGAGCTATCATCTCTGTTAGCTTATATTGTGTCGTCGAGGGCTTTAGCGGCGATCAAGGCATTCATCCATCGAATTAGTCTAATTGAAACATGGGCACAGGCAGATTATTTTAGTGTAACACCTCACTCTTTTAAAATAGTAGGTATAGCTATTAACATTTTTATATTACAATCTTCTCTCTATTTCTTTTTTCTTTATTCCTTGACAAAAAATTCAAAAATTTTACCAAAAATTGAAGGCGCCCCCCTCTTATTTTGATTTTTTCCATATTTACCCCCATCCCCACGTCTCTGTCTTTAAGAAAAAGCAAGCAAAGGCTGCAAAGCTCTCCGTTCCCAAATAGATCACTCTGTTATTTTTTTTCTTCTCAGATTTCACTTTAGTAAAGAAAATTTCTCCAACTTCCAATCAAGAACACATATACACTAGCTTTGTGTGTGATCAGGAATATGAATTCGATGGACTCAAACAAGTTGTTGCTGGCGGCGAGCGGCGGCGACACTGTGAAGCTATTTGACATCTCGGTGGAGCCCCGAGACCCCTGCGTTCTCATCTACGCTCCCTCTCGGGGATTCCGCATAAACTCCGTCAAGTGGAACCACAACAGTCAGTACTGTTCCACTTTGTATTTTTATAAATTCATTTGTAGTTCCGTTAATATTCTACGAGTTTTCCTTTTGTGATTTTCGTGCAGATTTGGTGTTGGCGAGTGCCGGTGAGGATAAGAAAATATCTTTATGGAGGAAAAATGGACAGAGCTTGGGCACTGTCCCTGTCAAAACTGATACGGGCGAAACTATCGAGGTAAATTTTCTCATCTAGAATAATTTTTCTGTCATAGTTTATAGTGAGAATTAGAATCTTTTAGGGAATGCTATTAATTGCGCTTAAGTGTGTTGGATATATGGATCGATTAAGTTATACCAGTTGACGTGATTGCCATTTCTGGTTATTTTAGGAAAATAAAAAGTAAAATCCCTATATTATGTGAGATATTTCTACTGACTTTATTTGTACTGATAAGAAGATCAAGGGCCAAGTTCTGGGTGCCTTAGAGGGAAAGCAAATGCAGCAAACATGACCGTGTAACCTTCAAGTTTTTCTAGTCCAAGTTCAAAAAATGAGAGGCTTGATTGAATAGGGTAATACCTGTCAACATTACATCAATGTGGCACACGAGATGATGGAGAAAGTTTTACGTAGTATAATGTAGTTGACTTGGTATTTCGATCAAAAACAAAATGAGGTGGACTAAATATTAGAGTTACACGCAGTAATGTTGAGCCTTTTACATGATAAGTTAATGTTTTACCACGTCCCTGTTCATGTTTGATTAAACTAGTGGGGAAACAAATGCAATGTGTTTGGGAGCATCTTATAAGAAAGAGAAGGAAAAGCACCCATTACATACTTTTTCTGTTTCGTACTTGTAAGTCTCACTTATATGTTGCTAACATGCCTCAAGTTTTTCTAATACAAGTTAAAATGCGAGGCATTAATCAACAACCTGTCCGCATTACATAAATGAGGCACATGGGTTGATAGGGAAAGTTTTCCATAGTATAAAAGTAGTTGGCCAAAAACAAAATGAAGTGGACTTAGAGTTACATGCAGTAACGTTGAGCCTCGTACAAGATATATTGATGTTTTACTCAGTCACAATTCATGTTTGATTGATTTGCTTGCCTCAAATTTACATTTTAGATAACTATTTTTCTCTTGAAAAAGCATCTAATATTTTTTTCCACTATCACATGTAACTTATTAGCCACAGGAATCTATATCAACTATCAGCTTTAGTAACAAAGGATCCCGATATCTTTGCTCTGGTGGAAGTGGTCAAGTTGTACGAATATGGGATTTGCAAAAGAAACGCTGTGTCAAATGGTTGAGAGGTCATACTGATACAATAACAGGCGCAATGTACAACTGCAAAGATGAGCACATAGCTTCAGTTAGTCGTAAAGGAGATCTTATACTTCACAACCTTGCTTCTGGAATAAAGGCTGCTGAGCTCAGGGATCCTAATGGACAGGTTAGTTATTCTGTTCCATGCTCCCATGTTGTGCACATTTGGTCCCTGACATGGTAGATCTTTGTCTTATAATTACAAGACCAGGTTTTAGGGGCACTTGATTATTCTTGGATGAGCAGGCACCTTTTAGTTACGGCTGGTGATGATGGGTCTATCCACATGTGGGATACAACTGGTCGCAATCCAAAGGTATGTAGTGTAACTAAGTAGTTTGTTTTGGTGAAAAAAAAAAATCTCCCCTTGTTATGTTTTACTTTACTGGACTGTCGTTGTGTGGCCATGACTGTAAATTAGGAGAAAATAAGGTTTCTACTTGTATGTTATGTCAACAAACTCAAGCAATGTCTATTCTCTGTTTGTTCGTGCGATATAGGATTTTCTTTTTGTTTAGTTTACTCTTCTTCTGCTTGCAACAAAGTGTCGAGAAAATTTCTTGCTGCCGGTAGATATTGTTACTACCATGCAAAGGTTGACACAAAATTTATACTAATGGGTTTCCCTTGTTCATTTTTAAAAAATGAGGTTGCAAACAGTGGATCAAGTTTGTAATTGTTCAATTGTTGACCATATATCACATAATATTCTCTATTAAGATGACAAAAACTGTATTAAATAAATTATGCTGAAAACTTTTTTGCTGTAATATCGGATGACATAATGGCATTGACATCAATGTTTTAAGGCCCAATCTGGCAACAAGGTAACTATGTGAGGCATAACCCTCAAGATGTTCGAGCGTAAGCCTCGATAAAAACTAATAATAATTGAGAAAATGTAAAAAAGACTAAAATATGCACGTAGTAAAGTGCAAACCATCTTCGAAATGCACAAGACAAAAAATAACAAAATTAAAAGACTGACTTGCATCAGTAAAATAGGAAAAAATAAATTGTAAAATTAGTAATTACATAACAAAAATTATAATCTACCACTTAGTGGTGGCAATGAGCCGAGCCGAGCCGGCTCGGCCCATGCCCGGACGAGCTTGCACGAGCCGAGCTCGTGGCTTGTCTGCCACGAGCCGAGCACCCATTCGGCTCGTGCTTGAGCTCGCCCAAGCTCGGCTCGTCGGCTCGCCAAATTTTATTTATTTATTTTTATTTAAGGTAATAAGCCTGTAAAGAGGGGAAGAAAAAAAAAATCCGGCTAGCCAACGAGCCGCCCGCTCGGCTCGTGCTCGGGGCCGTCTTTTTGAAGAGCCCGAGCCGCTCGAGCTCGTTGCTCGGCTCGGCTCGGCTCGTTTGCCACCACTACTACCACTGCAACTAAAATGGCCTACAAGTATTTTCCATATCGGCACTACTAATAGGATATTTAAAAGAATCATGACATATTTGATTCCCTTCTCATCTTCCTCTGCACTATCAGTCCGTGTTCTAAAAAGCTGCCGTCTAAGCTCGAAGTGGGAGCAAAACATCTCGCTTCGCGCTTTTTCATTTTTTTTCTCGCCTAGACATGCCTAGTGCCTTTTTTACGATTTTTAACCTTTTTTTTTCTTTTAATTATTAAATAATTTTTAGATTGATTTAAAAATTTAAAATAAGAAAACCCTTTTTTACACTTTTTAACCCCTAAGCGCCGAATCTTGACTTCCACGCTTTATGCTTTTTAGAACGTTTATCAATTTCTTCCTATTCTTTTTTCTCGTTAAAAAAAAAAAAAGGACAACAGGAAATATGCAAGTGAAGGAAAAGAGTGAATTACATGTCATGGGTCAATTGTCATCATTCCTTTGCCTTTGAAAAGTTGCAACTTCACTTGGTAGAGGGGTTTATCGCACTTCGTTGTCGGAGGCTGGGGCATGCTTGCTTCTTACTCGTCCAATTCTTTTTTTTTTTTTTTTTTCCCCTTCTAGTTTTAGGGTTTGATTGTGTTTAATAGAGTTGAGGAAACCCTTACAAGTTCTATAAAGCAGCCTAAAAGACAAGACAAACTGGTGTAAACTTTGGCTTATAACTTGAGTCTTGAGATGTGCTCCTCAATTAATAAAGGCACAAGCCTTTTAGGCTTTCAATGATAACCTTGCGTGAGGTTCATGACAAGGCCTCAGCTTTGAGTGCTTTACAAAACAATGCTTAGGATTGAACCTTTCCGATCGCATGGGCAAAGGTTTCACCCAACTAAATCGAACTCTTCTACTGATACGGGAACACAAGTTTCTCTGCACATCATATATTCTTTATTTCAATGGTTTTCACTGAAGATTAAGATGACAACATATTATCCACCATATATATTAGTGTTGACGTTATTTACACTCTTTTTTCTTCAATTACAATATAAATAGTAGTCCAAGTTTTTTGCTGTCTATGCTGTAACCTTCCTTTCACGTTTGGTAGGTTTCTTGGCTGAGGCAGCATTCTGCGCCAACTTCTGGTGTTTGTTTTTCACCATCAAATGACAAGGTCTCTTCTTTAATACACTGGCTTGAATATTTTGTACATTCATTGCCTCCATTTATATCCATAGATATAACTCCTCACTGAAGTCAAATCCCAGGTATCATTTTCTAATCTTATGACTCTCATGGAACTTTGGCAGATTATTGCTAGCGTTGGTCTGGATATGAAGTTATATACTTTTGACTCGGGGTCTAGGAAGCCATCTTCTTGCATTCCTTATGAAGCACCATTTTCTTCACTGGCATTCACTGATGATGGATTAACCCTGGCAGCTGGTACAAGCACTGGTCAGGTTGTATTTTATGACGTTCGGGGGAAGCCACAACCAATTACGGTTCTTCATGCATGTGGCAACTCTGAGGTGATTCCTGCTCTCAGTATCATAGTTTATTCTTTCCTAGTTTTTAAGAATTTTGTTTAATATGAAGGGACACTTAATATTGGAAAAATAAACATTTACTTTATGTTGTATGGTTGTTTTGTACTTGTTGATATTCTCAAACTCAGCAAGAGATCTACATTTTTTGTTTTAGTGTCCGAAACGGAAGTATTTTTTTAAGTAATGACAGATGTTAGAACTTTGCAATTCGTTCAGCTCTGCATCCTGGGAATCTGAGTTCTTCTTCTCTTTGTTATGGCTCGTTGTCCAAAATGTGTTCCTCTCCTATCTCTTTAGTGAAAAATAGCCTCATGTGAGATTTATTAACCCAGTTTTTTGCTGTTTGATGGCAAAAAAATTTCATGGAATTTTTTTCCCCACACCCTCGCCCTCGCCCACGCGCCCCTTTTCCTTGTTTCTTGGGATGGGAAAATGAATTCTAGGTTCTGGTCATTTTTTTTTTTTTTTTGCAATGAAAATAAATTGCATAACCAATTGTAAAAAAAAAAAATCACTTTAATGGACAATGTTCATGTAAAACGAAACCAAATGAATACTAAACTTTGATGAAAAAATGGTGAAAATATAGTTTTCGAGCAATTTTTTTTTATTTTTTATTTTTTGGCAATGGTAACAAATT
>CAIGRH010126767.1:0-15364 GCA_903798295.1 Fraxinus nigra | reverse complement strand
GGTCATTTTGGGGTCAAGAAGACTTTAGAAATGTTGGGAGAACATTTTTATTGGCCTAAGATGAAAAGTGATGTAGAATGGATATGTAGACAATGCATAACATGTAAACAAGCTAAATCTAAGGTTTTACCACAAAGGCTATATACACTATTACCTGTGCCTAGTAAACCTTGGGTTGATATCTCTATGGATTTTGTTTTGGGTTTACCTTGGACTAAGAAATGAAGTGATTCAATATTTATGGTGGTAGATAGATTTAGTAGAATGACACACTTCATTCTTTACCATAAGACTAATGATACTACAAATATTACAGACTTATTCTTTAAGGAAATAGTACGTTTGAATTCTAAAACAAAAAATAAAAATTTTGAAAAAAATCTAAAAATTTTAAAAAATTAAAATAGTTAAAACTCTTAATGACTATTTACATAAAAGTTCTAAAAATTAAAATAAATACAGATAAAGATATTCTCAGTCTATGTTATTAATTTCATTTTTATATTTTATATTTTATATTTTAACTCAATTTATTATTTGTTTAATTTTACTTTTGTAGTGAGAAAAAACACGGTAAGATTTACCAATTTTAAAATGTATATATTATTTGATAATATATTATCATAAAATTGTTTACTTTTTACAAATAAACAAATTTTTATGGAACAAAATTCATAAAATAGTTTTTCAGAATTTCAAACCAAACGACTTTTCTAATTTTCTATTTTGAAAAATAATTTTTCAGAATAAAAAAACAAACGTGTTTTTAGCAATCTTAAAACAAACCTTCAAAATAGAAAACTAAAAAAAAAACTGAAAACTAAAATATGAACCAAATGGGGCTATATGTTTATTAGAGATCGAGTGCTTGTTAGAAGATGAAATGACTAATAGTTATTCGAATTTCACAACTACAAAGGAATAAGTGGAAGTGGAAGAAAGGCAAACATGACAAGAGTTTAAACTCTAGAATCTCATTTGTTGGTGGACTCGTTGAATGAACAAGTCGTTTATTTGGTCGATATCATCATCTAGTCTTAACTTCTTTCCATGTCTGTTCTTAGGGTTCCTCACCATTGGCACTAAATCATTTATTTCTTCCTCTTTTGTTAGGAATGTGAGAAGGTGATATGATGCAATATGAAGTATAGATCGCACAAAAAAAAAGATTAAAAGAAAACAAGCAAGAAAATGAATTGACAGAGGAACATAATACTTTATTGACAACCAATGGAGAGATAATACAANAACTCTAGAATCTCATTTGTTGGTGGACTCGTTGAATGAACAAGTCGTTTATTTGGTCGATATCATCATCTAGTCTTAACTTCTTTCCATGTCTGTTCTTAGGGTTCCTCACCATTGGCACTAAATCATTTATTTCTTCCTCTTTTGTTAGGAATGTGAGAAGGTGATATGATGCAATATGAAGTATAGATCGCACAAAAAAAAAGATTAAAAGAAAACAAGCAAGAAAATGAATTGACAGAGGAACATAATACTTTATTGACAACCAATGGAGAGATAATACAATTTATGCAATATTCTGCTTCCTAAAGTCTAATAAACTAAATGAAAGAGTCCACTATATACAAGAAAACCGTCCAAAACCCTAAAAAATGGTAACTACATCAAAAATCATGTAAAATCGGAAAATACGAAAAAATATTCGCGGCCCGTCGCTCGAGCGAAGACTCAGCGACAGACATGTGACATCTCCAGTGTTCCGATTTTGCTCATCTCGCTCGAGCAGGAGTCTAGCGTCCGTGGTAACTAGGGCAAAAATCGCGTAAAATCAGAAAATACAGAAAAAATATTCGCAGCCCATCGCTCGAGCGAAGCTCCGGCGAGAGCCTGTCGCTCAAGCGAAGGCTCGACAACATGCAGGTGACAGCTCCAGTGTTCCAATTTTGCTCATCTCGCTCGAGCGGGAGTCGAGCGTCCGTCCAACGCCATCAATCCTTCATGTTTTCTTCTTGGACCCTATTTTGACATCTTCAAGCCCAATACTCAAGAACGTGAAGCCCTAGACTCAATTTAGACCATATTTGGGTCACAAAACCCAACAATCTCCACCTTGACACAAATTTCAGTGCAATGAATGAAGCTCCAAAATTTCTCCACCTGAAAAAATAAGTCTGACTGCAGCGAAACACGCTGAACTCTTCCAACTGAACCAAATCTCTCCAACACTCAAAAAATACTCCTCATTTTCCACCATATCTGTTACGGACCTGTGTCAAACCCGCTACCTCACCAGCCACGTGTCATCAGAAGTAACCCGCATCATGCCACGTGACGGCCGAGGTGATTGCTCGTGGGATAAGCTAAATACATAAACTGAATAGGAACGAACCGAGCAAATGCCCAGCAAAGGAACCGAACTCATCCGCAACACATCGTAGATGCAAAGGCATGTACTCCGCTTCTGCCTCGTCTCGCCCCAGCGAATCTCTCTTAAACAAAGATCTTCCCAAAGTCAAATCACTGACTGATGGGACGTGTGGCAGGACACAGACGGTCAATTCAGTCAGAGACATTCAATGCCAGCCAGCCTATGGAAAGACAGATTAACGCCTAGGATGGGACGAGCCCTAAGGATCTAACGGCACGTGTCTCCTCATCCAACGGCTCTCATCTTCCCATCCTTAGTATAAATACTACCTATTTGTGCATGAAGAAGGATTTGAATACCATTGTTTTCCACTCCAACTACATTGTAAACTTGCTATCATTTCCTCTCCCTCACATATTGGCACCTTATCATCACACATTTATATCAACCACTTCTCGGTGAGTGTTTCATCGTCGACGAACTATTTTCTGGTTGAACCTAAATTGACTTGATTGTCGGAGTGCTCATGGCCGAGTCCAACCCCTCTTGGAAAAACCACGGGTGACTGACGTCGTGCTACGTGGCAAGGAATGGCTGACTTGAAGACTTATTCTGTTGGCCACGTGTCGGAGCTATTTTTCGAGGTCAACTGATTGACGCCGTCTGTGGGAAACTTACCTTCACCACGGGTCTTTCCACCAAAAGCTTGTTCAAGTATCAGGTTATTATTTTCCCTTAAAAAAGGATCGGCCCTTGAAAAAGAGTCAGTTATACGTAAGCTCTGCTAAAAAGGAAAAAAAATTTGCCACTTCGGACCATGAGCTCTAGTGACGAAGATGAGAACCCAAGAAGGACGAGAGAGATCTCTGAAGAAGAGATTTCTTGAAATGTGACGCATCAGCGGCCCCACCACCGGCACCACAGGGGCAACATGACTGCTAAACTTACAGCCAAAGTGGCTATGATAGCAGCGAACATGAAGAACATTGCAGCCCAAAACGCTGATATGCAAGAACTCCTCATGTAGGTGCAAAACCTGGGCGGTTTCCAAGCCCCCACAAAATCCTCAACAATCGTCCCATAGACGAACTAAGGCGGAATCAAGCAGGAGGACTCACTTGGGCCCCCAAGACGAAGTCCCTATTGAAATAGAAGTGGCAATGGACATTTCGAACTACATTGTCCCTCTAACAGATAGCGCCCCTACGGGAGAGGACAACTTCCCTCCAAAATATGAAAAGCAGCCCAGAGGTCTGCTAGTATCTTTAATACAATTGGACGGGTGCCTAGATATAGGGGCCAACCCATACACCAAGAGGCTCGCCAGCAGGAGCATATGCAAAGCCAAGCTCAAGCCCCTCCACTTAGAAATAGGCGGAAGAGGCGAAACATGATGGATTGGAGGAACAGGGGCGAGACTGCTCAGCATCCACCTCGCCTAATAATAGATGGGAACGGTTCGGACGAAGCATGCAGGTCATATGAATTGGATGATGATGATGACAACATGCCCTTCTCCAGGGAGCTTCGCACCTTTTCGATGTCTCCTAACTTTGTTCCTCCTAAAATTCCCAAATATGAGGGAAAGGGCGACCCGGAGAAGAATCTTAACAAGTATAAAACACAGATGAGCTTCAGAGGCGCCTCGCCCGCTTTGAAATGCAGGGCATTCCATTTAACTCTTGGCGGAGCTGCTGAAGTATGGCACAGCAGATTGACACCTCTTAGCAGAAAAAGCTGGCAAGACCTGAAGAAGGCATTTTTTAACCAACATCTCTCAAGAAAATAGGGAGAAGCTCCAATACAACGCTTGCAAGACATGAGACAAGCAGTAGGGGAGACTTTGAAGAACTACCTTTCTCGCTTCACTAATGAAATAACTTATTGCGAACAAGTCACAGACAAGGAATCCCTTTCAGCCCTGAAAGGAGGATTGAACATGAATACCTTGTTCTGGAGGGATGTCCGAAGTAAGAATCCTCCCACATATGACGAGTTGGTGGAAATGATGAAGATTGAGATTGTTAATGAGGAAATGATTGACCAAAGAAACAGAGCTGCCCAGGGATTCCCTCCGCCTCAGAGGCGGATCAATAGAGGACCCACCTCCCAAATAGTAAGCCAGCAATAGACTCATACTGGACACACTGTGGCCCCCACCTCGCACTAGCCACTGCCACATTGAATGCAGTGCCCACTTTGGTTTATGAAAATGTTGGACCCAACATTGACAACTCAACTAGAAACACTGGACGACCCTCAACCTCTAGAAATAGAGGACGATGTGGGATGCCTAGAAATAGGCCCCAAGAAGAATTGCGGCCTTACTGCGCTTTCTATCGCCACTACGGCCATGACACAAGCGAGTGCAAAAATGCAAACGGGCCTACCAACAACCCACGCAACGCAAGAGATCACCACTATCAGGGTAATATACAAAGGAACTCTCCAAGAAGAGGTGAAACAAGGCGACATTCGCCATGCAATAACAGAAATGATGATAGGGATAGGCCCCGGAGCGGTGAGCGTCCCCGAAGGGACTCGGCTGCTTCCAACGAACGCAGCCCATTCGAGAAATTGACACTATTATCGGAGGACCTCATGTAGGAGGTGAATCAAAAAATGCTCATAGGAATTATACTATGGAGGCGAAGAGTCCACCCATGGCAAGCTATATAGTAAGTCAATCTTCAAGAGGAAGAACGGTGGAGCCTATTACATTCACCCAGGAGGACGCGGCAGGTGTGCACCTTTGACAAAGTAGCATAGCTATCTACGCAAGAAGTAGTCATAGATGTATGCGTTGCCTTGCGAGGGCAGCTACAGAAAACATCCATCTTTTATTTTTTAGACTTTTAAACTTTTTTTTAAAGCTCGGCTCGTCACAGGCTTGCCCGTGTGGCTCGTCGAGCCGCGCAGACTGGCTCGAGCCGATGGCCCAAATGGGGTTCAGCCCGACTTGGACCTTTCTCGAGCCAAACTACGGGCCACCCAGTTCAAGCAATAGAATAGTTTTATTATTATTATTATTATTATTATAAATAATGTCACCTTGTGGCATGCTTTTACTAAGATGGAAGAAAAAATAGAAGGGAGAGAGAGAGAGAGAGAAAGAGAGAGAGAGAGAGAGAGAGAGAGAGAGAGAGCTAATTTAAAGCCTGTTTGACAACCATTTTGACAGAAAAAAGAGTTTTAAATAGTGATTTTTAGGAGAATGTGTAGTTAAAAAGTATGGAAAAAAATTTATGTACATGTAAAATATTTTATTTTGTGAATGTATGGTTGAAAGTGATTATGTAACAAATTATAAAATAAATTAAAGAGTGTCTCAGTCATAGTGATAGCAAAAAAATCTGTCCCGTCCAAACCCCAACGGGTTGGTTGGGCGGGGAAGGGATGCCCCACCTCGAAGCACCCCGAACCCGCTCCATGAAGAATATAAAAAAAATTAACTACAAATTAAATAAAAATAGTTAATTGGAAATTTTAAAAAATAATAAACAGGGCAGGAAACGGGGCAAGCCCGCGTCCTGAACAGCCCCTCCCCAACCCGTCTAAGGTGGGGCGGGGCACAGGGTGGGGGAGGGGCCACCCCTGCCCCGAACCCTCCCCATTGCCATCTCTACTCACTCACTCACTCACTCACTTTGACACTGTAAATTATTTTCTAGCTCTAAATTAGTGGTTGAGTTTTAATCCTAGCAAAAAACTGTTGTATAAAAACATGAAATGAACCGACCACAGAGAACATAATCGCATCCATATACATATTATTCCTATTCCAGTTGATAAATAACATCGATGACATCAATGGTGGATCTAGGATATTAAGTGAGCTAGGGCAATCGTTGATTGTTCACAGTAGTGCTAGTGAAATTATTTATTAATATTTAATTAAATAATATTAAAAAATTCATTCAATATATAAATACACTAAAACGTAAAAATCATATACCTATGAAAATACAATCTAATACAACCCAAAATAATAAGAAAAAATATATTTCCAATCATACATGATACATGTATAATTAAATTTCAAGTTTTTTATGAACTTAAACTAGGCAAGATTAAGTTTATATGTAAAACGTGATTAAATGATAAAGACAAGTTCCGAACTTAGATGAAGTTTATGCATAATTTTCAAAACAATGGTTTTTATAACTAAATATTCTTTACCAAGAAAAGAAAAAGAGTTTTTCGAACCCTAAAAAGAATAAAGAGCAATAGTTATATTGTCTAAATTTGAATTTTACACAATAAATTGATAAAACCTAACAATAAAATTATATATTATAAAGTAATAATTTGAGTCAATAAATTTCATGAAGAAATTATTTTGGAAACAAAAACTAATAACATATAATTGTTTAAATATTATTTATCTGTGTCAAAAAATTAAATAAAAGAGGGAATGAGCATAGAATAAACCCCAAGTCTCTTGAATATAAACCAAAGTACTCTATAGACCACATGAACTACATTAACTTTTGTTAAAAGTTAGTAGTATTATTTACTGTTAAAAATTGAAAAGAGGAATAAAGGTCAAAGGAATCGAACCCAGAGCATCCCACGTACAAGAAAGCGCTTTCTCAAGTGAGCTACACCACATTCTGTATGCTATAAGTATATTAATCATTTATCCCAACTAATCCAACACGAACAACCATTCCGATTCTTCGGGTGCTAGATCCGTTCTTGCGTAGCATTGGCACGAATGTGTCTCAATGACATGCTTTTTCAATATGTCATTAACCAATTAAGAATCATTTAGCACATAGGAAGTGAATATTCGGGAATAAGTGGTAAAAGTAAAGATACGTTTAGTTTACTGTTTTCAAGATGTTTTCAGTTTTCCAAAAGAAAACGCTTTTAATTTAGTATTTCTAAAAATACATTTTCAAAAACAAGATTAAGTTTATAACATAAAATTCAAAACACATTCGTCATTGAGTGTTTTCAGTAAAAATTCTGAAAATACCCAAAACATAGAAAACAAGTTTTTGAATAAAGTTTTATTTAAATAAATTTAAAAATTATAAATTAAAAAAATTAGAATTTTTAATTAAAAAAATTGAAAAGAAAAATCTAAAATTATAAAAATAAAATTATAAAAATTTGTAAAAGAATAAAATTTATAAAAAAAATAAATATAATTCAAACTCTTAATGATTATTTGTATAAAAATTATAAAAGAATATTTAAATGAACGCAGATAAAAACATTCTTAATCCACTTCTTAAATTTTTATGTTTATTTTTTCTATATTTCGAAGTCAATTTATTATTTTGCTTTTTGTAGCAAGAAAAAAATATTGTAAAATTCAACAACTTTAAAATGCATATATTACTTGATAATGCATTAACATAAAATTATTCTATTTTTATTAAATAATCAAATTTCATGAATTAGAATGTTAATTAACATAGTTTTTCAAAATTTCAAACCAAGTCCATTTTCTAGTTTTCTGTTTTGAGAAATAATTTTTAAAATGACACATCGAACGTGTTTTTAGCAATCTTAAAAACAGACCTTTAAAATAATTGAAAATAAATTCAAAACTAAAAACTGAAAATTGAAATACAAACCAAACAGCACCCAAATTATTTTTGACATGCACTTAAACAAGCCTTGAAGAAAGATGCAGAATCAATTGTTCAAGTGCATGTAAAAAAGAATTCAGTTTGGGATGATATCGGAATCCTACGTCAAGTTGAATTTCTATTTTGGAAACTCATTGAGAATTAGAAATTTATATTGGACTCGAAGAAGAGTTCGAAATGGAGAAAACAACATGGAAAAAAAATTTGAACAGAACGCCTAGCGCTGGGGCGCATGGAGGTGACGCCACTTGTACTTGTTCCGATTTTCGCGTTTTCTCTTATTTTTCGTTCTGGGCTCGATTTTTTGACATCCTACTTCATCAACAACTCCACTAGGAAGGTTTGAATGTCTCTTATCCCTATAAATGTTAGACTATTCTATAAAATTTCATAGTGTGAGAAAAGAGGTTACTATAACTTTAGAACCAATTGTATATTTCTCTATTATTATTAGTACAATAAAATCTCATATTTCCTCTGACATATTTTCTTATCTTTTTTTTTTTTATTATTTTACTTGTGATCAAACACTTCATCATTGTATCATATAACTTCAACATCTCAATCCAATGGTTGATTTCATATCAAGTAGTATCGAGCGATATGTGATCCTTGAATATTCAACAATTAATATCAAATATTCTGGACATAATTAACACAAGTGGTATTCGGACAATTATGGTATCTTGTTTGTTTTACAACAGTAACGGTTCCTTAATTTTCAGCAAAATTTAATTTTTGTCCAAATTTCCATTTAATTTTAATCGGTTCATGAATTCCAATTTTGTTTTCAATATTCACTACTCCGCCACCACTTGTTTCCCAAATAGATGATAGTAACAACTTACGATAGTTACTCAGGTTACAGCTAATACCATAGTAGATCTTCTACATAATCACAGTATTATATGCCAATTTATCACTACATTATTTCATAAAAGCATTGCGTTAAAGTTAAGTGACCATAGATGAAATTTTGCGGAAAGTTCAGTAACCATAGAAGAAATTTACCCATTAGTAAGTATATTTTTATTACTATTGAGAGGAGTGTGTTTTATTTTTTCGCCTTACTATGCAAGGGGGAAAAACAGAAATCAATTGGTAAAACACTAGTTTTATTGGATACTTTTACCACAAAAGAAAAATATTGTTAAATTCATCCCAAAACTCAAAACTTTTCAAGTCAAGTTATATATAAAGGTAAGGATGTAAGCTAAAAAGAGTGATCAAGTTTCGAGATGAAAAACTCGACTCTAATTCCAGCTCCTTTGCTATATGCTTTTCCAAGTTAAAGCCCCCTGGTGCCATATGTAAATTGAATATGGTACTTACAAATGAAAGGTTCCATTAATTCAAATCCACTAAAGTAAGGCAACAAATTATAGGATCCAAACATTTTCAACGATATTGAGATCTCATTAGAGTATGGAGGCAAACAGGAAGTAATAAAAAATCATCGAACGATTAAGAAAATTATCACACCATAGTTATTATCATTTGAATCCAAGACCTGACCTGATGGCAGAGTTGAACCTTTTCTGCAACTTCATTAGCTCTCTAGTCAGAATCTTCGTAGACTTCTCCATCATCAGAGAGTTCATCAAATGATCTTATATCAAGCTGATAGCGAAGAATGCCCCCAATGCCACCAAATCCCTTGCAAAATTGTGACCCCTCTTGTGATTTATTTGTGACGAATTCAAGTGTACAACCAAACTTCTTGTATTCATTGGCAAACCACTCGAGTAATGGCAATTTCTCCTGAGCCTCCAACTCTGCAGAGGTGTCTGCATCCCTAAATTGACTCTGATCAGCCTCTTGCTCCTTGTTCAAGTGCTTAATGACAATCTCACCGGTGACACTATTTTTCAAGACGTATCTAGTTATATCTAAATTCTCCCACACAATCAGGGTTTCAACAGCACCCATCTCAAGTGCCTTCAGCGTGTCATCTACACCAAATACATATTTCCCTGTATCCTGACTAATCTCCTCAAAATACTTGCCAATTAAGCGTTTCTCCTGTATGAACTTAACATTTGATAGAATCTCTGCCGACAACTCAATAGCTTGATTGAAACCATTTTCCCCACCATAGGAAACATCAACAACGTTGAGTATCTTGGCCTGTAAACGGGGATCAAACATATCTGATTGGCTCAATTCGGTCTTGAAGTCGGCAGAACCAGCAAGTATAAGGCCAGAAACATTAGGCTGGCTGGTATTGGGATTAATGAAGAATTGTGTGGCAAGTTCTGCAGTCTTTCTCACATAGTTATGTCGTTTTTCCATCCTCAGACGTGCAAATCGAAGAGCAGATTGTCCTCCTCTTCCATGCTTCTTAGGAAGATCAACAGTAAATTTGTGAAGCACCTCCCTTGTATTTCCACTTAATGTGCCAAAAAGAGTCCCATTACCATCCATTACTATAAAACCAAATTTGTCATCAGATTCCAATAGTTCATTTAAGGCTTCTGTGTGAAACTTATTATCACAAAGGTATAATGATGCATTGATGGGTTTGAAAGGCTCAAAATCAATCGTCACTTTCTTTTCCTTGCCATCTTCAGTAACAATAGTACCAGTGTAAAGAACCAAACCATTTGGAGGAACCTTATTGTAAAGCTTGAGCCTTTGTTGGGCAGAAGTGATGGCCCCAAGCACTGATTGACGATTCACCCTGCTTTTGATGTTTGAAGCCGTTCCAAATTCATCACCAAGCATCTTGGTAACCCTAGAGATCTGATCTCGTGGAGGCATTATAAGTGATATCATGCTGGTCCCGTTGCCTCTAGCGGATTCCAATGCTTTGATCAATTTCTTTATCTTCCATATCTCAATGTTCTTATCAGATTCTCCATCTGCCATTTGATTGGAAGGCAAAGCAAGAAAAACGACACGACAGCCTGCAAATATTATGAAGAAATACATGCATGAGATGTACAGTACATTTAAGAAATCTGAATAAATGATATTTCATGCTTTGAGGATTAAAGGAAAATTTTGACATCGCAAATTATCTAATTATCATCAACAAAAAGTTTGCAATGCTAATTTAGAATAGGGAACAATCTAATAATTCAGTTACTATAGAGGATAGTGTAGTCCAGAAGAGAGATCATTTTAAGTATTTCAGTTCGATTATAAACAATAACGAGGGATTGAAAAGAATGTAATAGGACTAGAGACAGTTGGATGAAACCGTAAGTGCTACAAGAATTACCTGCAAAGTTAAAAGCTGAGTCACAACAACTATTAAACTTTCAAATGGTTTATCATTCTTTTCCCATTTGAAAATGATGAATGCAATGGGCAATTTAGGGTAAAATCTCACATTGCTTAAATATGAAAATAACAATCAACAATTATGTACTTAGATTACTGCTTATAACAGGGTTGACCTTTTAAAATAAAATCTCAAGCCCAGCAAGCACAACAAGAAACTCAAACGAGCTTACATCTTTGCTAGGGGGTGTTGAGAGTGAAAATGCACAGCACTTATGAAATATAATAATCAACATATAGTTTAGACGACTGTTAACAATGTTGAGATTTTAAGATGAAACATCAATGCTCAAATTTATTGCCATGCCAAACATTGGTTACGGACATGTCAGCAATTGTGATTAACAGAGTGACACCCAAAACACCCAAATCAACTAAGAAAATTAATATTCGAATTTTCTATTACAATTATAAAAAAAAAACGCTAAAATATTTTAACAAATCTTAATTGCTTGTGTCAAACATTCGAAAGTTTTATGCTGTTAGATGAGTATTTGTAATACGAGATTTCAGCATACGCAACTGACTAAACACCCAAATCTACTAATCAAGCTAATATCAGCAGCCACAAAAAATGCGATATCCAATCAGATGTCAAGTAACTAATTTTTGAATCGAAATACAACACAAAATTTGACTGATTTCTCATCAATTCATACATCAATAGTAGAAAAGACAAGTTCTATAAATATCCAAAATTGGTTTTATCTCTTATTTAACTGACCTGAAACTTGAAGCTAAACGGGAAAATGGGACAAGAGTTTACCGGAAAAGGTTAATGATTTGATTTGGAACCGGCAGTTGGTGTGTGGCGGTGGAGATCGGAAGGAAGAAGCCCTAATTTTTTGCTGGCTTGTCTTTTAGGTGTCAGCATAAATACGGGCAGGGGTAATTTAGGAATTATGTCACAAGGAGAATGTTCCCAGGGTCATTATATTCACAGGTGTCTAAAATGCGTGTAGATACTCAGTGCATTTTTAAAACACCTCGCGTACTAATAACGTGGTCATTTCATTTCGTTGATCGCATATGTACTATTAAACACCAAAATATACCTGTAAAAATTGGATCAAAATTAGCCTAATTCATTTTATAACTTAAAAAAATAAATTGATCTCAACAAATATCAAATGAACTCAAATTACACACAAGTCTATGAATTATATACAGCAATTTGTAGGGTTTTGACGTTTAAAAAAATAAAAACTCTAAATAATTTTTTATAAAGTTACAAACTATTTACGTCGAGCCTGAGCCTCCTTTAGTCATTCTTCTTCGATCATCCTCTTGTTTTACTAGCAAGTGATACTAATAATAAATAATTTTGGAGTGTTTATGCCTTTATGGTTATGATGGTGATGATGAGGAAGATGTTAATAATTATATATTATCATCTACAGACGTAATAGATTTTCTCAAGTTGAAATAAGGGAGCTCGATGAAGAAAATTTTATATTAGATGACACGAAAGATGGCTTGGATAAAAAAGAGTTTGAATTAGAATTCGATAAAGAGTTAGACAACATTAATTTTTATTTTTTTTTAAGTTGGTGTTTACTAATTTTGTAGGAATTGATTACTAAGTAATTATTTATAATTTTGAGCAATATGTTTATGATTATCTTTGTGAATTTCAATTTTTTGCCATTAAATTATGTGAAAATGATTTTTCTGGATGGGTGAGTTTTGGAAGATTTTTACTAGAATTCCATGTCTCTATATTGTTTACTATGTACAACAATGGTGTTTCAAATGTAACTTCACGGGTGATTATGGAATTGATTTATTGGTTAGCATTTGCAATTGTGTAGAGAGACAAGATGGAAAAGTTTTAATGAATTCTTAATGTTTTTGGGTTCTTGGATTTTCTTTTTCTGGCTCCTTATAATTTTTTGTTGATCAATTGATGAATTGTTGGTTGTAATTGAGTAACTGAGCTAGCTTAATTTCCTAGAGTTGGCTATTAAAAAGCAGTATTTATTTGGCTATGAAGTACTAAATTTGTAGTGGTTTTGAGTAGTTGACAATAAATAGACTTAATTTAAAGAAATAGAGAAACATCAGGCGAAAAAAAGCATCCAATTATCAGAGACTTTATCCATTCCACACAATGTGTGTATGGTTAGAGAGTAGAAAGGTGAGACACAGAAATTTTAATATTCGGTTGAATCAATTGGTGTTGCAAATTCTTAATGTTTCCGATTGTTTGTGGTAATGGTAATATTATTTAACATGTTTTTTGTCTTTGCATAGTTCATTGGTGATAATAGTACATCACATTATTCTCCACCAAAAGGCCTTGCTAGAGGAAGAACTGATATAGGACGGGGTCATTGTAAAGAGATTTTTGAAGCTGGTACAAATGGAAACAAAAAGAAATTGGTTTGCTTGTATTGTGGAAAGACTTATGTTGGAAGTGGTATTAATTACGTCAAACAACACTTAGTGAGGTTAAAAGGATATGTGGATTCGTGTTGTAAAGTACTTCCTGATGTAAGATACAAAATGAAAGAAAACTTTGACAACTTTATTACAAATAAGCGTAAAACTCAAGAGGTTCTCAAAGAGTGTAATCCACGTAGTTCTTATTATCGAGAACAAGAAGAGCAAATGTATAGAGATTTGCATGATAATGATGTTCAAGAAACATCCCTCCTAGTTCTAAAGGAAAGAGTATGGTTATGGGAAAAGTGAAAGAAAACGAGTGGGAGCAAAAGTTTTAAAAGAACAAAAAGGAATTGGTTCTTACTTCATGCCAAGAACGGAACCTGGTAGCCAAACTACCATTAAAACTGTTCTTCACAATAAAGAAGTTATAGAAAAATGTGATCTTACTATATTGAAATTGATGGTTGATTCGTGCATTCCTTTTAATACTGTAAATTATGTATTATCAGCAAAGTATCAATGTCATAGCTAGTATGGGTCCTGATTATTAAGGTCCAAACTTTTATAGTCTTCGTGGTTATTTGTTAGCTAGAAATGTTAAAGAAGTAGAGAATTATGTTGATAGCTATTGTTCAACTTGGAAGATGAGTGGTTGTATAATTGTGGCAGGTGGTTGGACAAATCAATGTAGAAGATGAATTAAAAACTACTGATATTTTGTACAAGTTGTTTCAAGATGTGTTATTTGTGGGTTCATAACATGTCGTCCATATGGTGACAGACAATGTTGCAAATTATGTTGCTGTTGGTAGGTTATTGGAGTGAGAATTTTACAAATTAGTTTGGTCTTCATGTATATCCCGTTGTACAAATATAATGTTTCATGATATAGGAAAAATTGGATGAAGTTATTAATGCCGTATTTCAAGCATGAAAAATGACAAAATATATATACAACCATTGCCCCCCTTGCATTTGATGAGGAAGTGCAATTCACCGAACGCCTAGTTCGTGTTTTATAGATTGTTGATAGTGATTAAAAGCTTTCAATGGACTATTTGTATGAAGATATTCACATGGTAAAAATGAAATGGAATGTAGATTTTAAAGAAGGAAGACTATAATTGCTCCTTGCCTACTAATTATTCAAAATCGATGGAATAGTTAGTTGCGTAAGAATCTTCATGTTTCTGGATATTGGTTAAACCCTTCTTTTCAATATAATAATTCTGATATGGAAAATAAACAAACTATTTCAAGATTTTAAGATGTAATTGAGATATTTGCTTATGGTCAGCCTAATTTAAGAAGCAAATTGACTAGTGAAATGAGACTATTTAGGCAATAACATGGTGACTTTGGACGTTTATATACTGTAGCTGATCGTCATAATATGGCTCCTGGTAAAATAAATATTATATTATATGCTTTGTTGTATTATTTAGTGCAGATTTCAGTTTGTATAACATATATATTTTTTAATTTGTTATTATTTTTTTACAGATGAATGGTGGATGTGTTATAGTAGTAGTGCACCAAACCTACAAACACTTGGAATTCGAGTAGCCTATGTTTGACACCCATTTTTTTTCCCGTACTCATTTTTTTTCCCTTTTTTTTATTTCAACCACACATTCTATTAATAAAATAATATTACACATAAACCCAAAAATTCTCTTTACTTTTTAACCACACATTCTTCCATCAATCACTATTCAAAAATCAATTTTTCTTCCAAAATGGGTGTCAAACA
>CAIGRH010126756.1:0-13648 GCA_903798295.1 Fraxinus nigra | reverse complement strand
TTTTTTTTTCATAAATGAACAGTTCGCATTTTGAATGGTTGAATGTGTGCCACACCTGCATATTCTTCATGTTTATAATATTGAATGGTGGTATTTTTAATTACTGCAATTATTATTCAAAAGCACACTTTTGATTAGTCTAATACTCTAAGCACTACGTCATACAAGTTCATATTACTTGCTACACCTTGAACACAGCAACCTCGAAACTTTGGATGTTTGTGACATATTAAAAATTGTTTACGCGTTCAATTTGTGTTAAGAACATAGTTGATGTAGATTTTTAAGATTAATTTTTGTGAAAATTGATAATCTTGAAAAAACGTGTAGTTAAAAGTAGGAAAAAGTCATGATTTTATATGTAAAATTATTTATTAGGAAAATGTGTAATTGAATATAAGTTTAAAAAATATATATTTTAAAAAGCCAATATCAAAATAAGGATGTAAATAAGTTTATTATAAATTACAATTAATATAATTCTTCAATCACCAATTTTAACCAAGCACGGAAATTATTGGTGGCTGCGTGGAATTTAGTCCAAATTTATATGCGGTTGAAGGCCCTTTCGAGAGTTGCTTTAAACTTTGCCGGATCAGTGGTGTGGCCCGTGTGGGAAGTCAAGGACACGTACAACCACGTATTGCACCGTCATGGCGGCACATTACCCGTCCATTGCCCATTACCACCCACGTTTGTGTCTCTTTCAATGGACCATTAGTCATAACCGTACCTTGCTATATGTACATTTTAGCACACACTTTGATTGACACTTTACAATATGACATTACTCAATTGAACAGTTTAAATTTCAAACAATTTTTTCATACAATTGACACTTGACAACAATGCAAGTGTCAATCAAAGTGTAAAAAATCAGTGTACAAATAGTAAAGTCCTAGTCATTTTGTGGATAAGTACATTAAATTACTATTTTACTAATTAAAGTAATTTTTAACCTACTTCATTAAAAATTATTTTCTAAGCACAACTTCGCTTATAACCAGAATCAATTGTGTATAATCCAAACTCTGAAAATAGAGTGTATAGATGCAAGGTTGTGTAAATATTATTATGAATGTGTTTGTCGTTAAGAGTATCTCAAATAGGCTATCTATTTTTACGGAATATATTTAATTTAGAAAGAAACACTTTTTAAGTTTATATTTAATACTTAATTTTACTATTCCTAAAAAATATTTATTGTTTTTATTTATCTTTCATTTTAATTATTTTCCATCCAAATCTTTATATTATTTCCCCCCAGTGTAAATTGAAATATTTTGAATGCATTTAATTATAGAAAATAAATTTGACTCTCTAAATTGGAAGAACTAAACTCACTCTTTAGTTTAAAATGTTAGACTTAAAATTTTTAAAAATCTTTTGAAACATAATTTTGAAGATTGACTCTTTAAAATAGAAATCATCTTATATTTGAAGAGTATTTTGAAGATACTCTTACACAAAACATGTAATATAACGATTATGGATTCATTTGATAGTACTTTTGCTTCTACTTCTTATATATAGAAGAGTTTTTTTTAAAAAGCTACATTGAGTCAACTTCCTTTAAAAACTATTCTAACCAAATTAAGTGGGATCTGATTGGTGTGACTTTTCATTTGCTTTTATTTCTTGTAGAAGAGCTTTTGAAAGAATGTATCTTAATTTTTGTTTGAAAAATAATTTTTAAAAGAATTTCATATTCCGTAAGTACTTTTAGAGAAAGTCATATTTGATCAGTTTCCTCTCAAATTACTTCTAACTAGGAGTACTTAACTATAATTAGCCAAATTGGTTCAAATAGCACAACTTCGCTTATAACCAGAATCAATTGCGTATAATCCAAACTCTGAAAGTAGAGTGTATAGATGCAAGGTTGTGTAAATATTATTATGAATGTGTTTGTCGTTAGAGTATCTCTAATAGGCTATCTATTTTTACGGAATATATTTTATAATTTAGAGAGCATTTATTAATTTAGAAAGAAACACTTTTTAAGTTTGTATTTAATACTTAATTTTACTATTCCTAAAAAATATTTATTGTTTTTATTTATCTTTCATTTTAATTATTTTCCATCCAAATCTTTATATTATTTCCCCCAGTGTAAATTGAAATACTTTGAATGCATTTAATTATAGAAAATAAATTTGACTCTCTAAATTGGGAGAATTAAACTCACTCTTAATTAGTTTAAAATGTTGACTTAAAATTTTTAAAAATCTTTTGAAACATAATTTTGAAGATACTCTTACACAAAACATGTAATATAACGATTATGGATTCATTTGATAGGACTTTTGCTTCTACTTCTTATATATAGAAGAGTTTTTTTTAAAAGCTACATTGAGTCAACTTCCTTTAAAAAATATTCTAACCAAATTAAGTAGGATCTGATTGGTGTGACTTTTCATTTACTTTTATTTCTTGTAGAAGAGCTTTTGAAAGAAGGTATCTTAATTTTTGTTTGAAAAATAATTTTTAAAAGAATTTCATATTCCGTAAGTACTTTTAGAGAAAGTCATATTTGATCAGTTTCCTCTCAAATTACTTCTAACTAGGAGTATTTAAAATATTAATCGGTTTAACCAAGTTTAGCAACTTTTAAGTATCAAAAACTCATTTTTGCTTCTCAAAAGCTTTCTCAAATAGTCCATACTTTCAAGCAATTATCCAAACATATTCAAAAACAATTTCCTAGTTTCAGAAATAACTTTTGATTTTTTCAGAAGTCTTATCAAAGGGACCCTAAGTCTAATACAATCACGATCAAAGATGCATATTTTTCTCATGAATCATAACTTTTTTCTAGGTTCAATTAACCTTATGATCACACTATTTTGGTATTTAAAAGGGATATATGAAAAGCAAGGACATGTGCTATTCTCACAACTTTTGTTTTGAAGTTTGAATATTATTGCTCGTGGTAGTTTTTTAATTTATTTTCCATTTTGGATGAGTAGACTTTAGCTTGGGAATGGGACATGAATCTTATTCTAATGTGTTTTTTAAATTCTCATTCCGGTATTTTTATCCACGCAACTCTTTGTAAAGGCTTTATGTATTTTTGAGCTCCTGTTTGGTTTTAGATAAAAATAATATTTCTAGTAAACTTTAATAAAAAAATGATGAAATATGTCATATATCATTTAAAAATTGTGAATCTCGTGAAATGAATGATTAAAATTAATTATTAATTTTAATTTAACTTTTTAACCGAACTAAATGGGGACTTAATAAATTTTGTCACACGTCTCCTTATCAACTCTATACATGAAACAATTATCTTGCTCTGCACCGCCCGCCATCAGTCCTTGAACATGAAAAAATGGAAAGGCCAAAATGAAATGGAGTAACCCAGTGTCCACCTTTGGTTCTGTAGACTTTAGATTGAAAGTGACACCATTTGCCCAAAAAAATAAAAAAAAAAAATGATAAAAGAATTGCCAGGTGTTGAAACCCAATTGGAAATCCATAGCCAAATGGATATAAAAGGGGACCAATTACACCAAAGTAGCATCCCCTCATTCCCTTCGTCAAAGAAGAGAGGAAGGAAATTTGCTGACTTGCTCAACACACAGCCACACCAAATCCCCACCCAATATCCCAACTCAAAATTCTCTTTATTCTCACATATACACACACTAAATTTCCCATATTTAAGCACAAAAACACACTTAGCACCAAGTGTTTGTTTTGTCATGGATAGCAGCCTCCAGCAGCCCACGGAACAATCTCGATTCAAGCGGATATGTGTTTTCTGCGGCAGCAGCCCCGGCAAGAACCCTAGCTATCAGATTGCTGCTATACAGCTTGGAAAACAACTGGTAATCCTTTTATTTTCTTCGTATTTGCATGTTTTTGTAAATCTGTTTTTCATCTCAATCCCAAGTTAAGGAGGAGAGTTACGGTAGGTTGATAGAATAAAACTTTTCCAAATCATCGGACATGTTTGCATAAACAAAGGATAAAAAGATCCAGAAAACATAGTCATTTCAAATTTATTTTTCTTTATTTTCTCCATGCAAAAAATTTGAAACTTTTTTGCAGAAACCTACAGAATTAGATTTTTTTGTAATGGATAATTCACTAGAATTTCATGGGAAAAAGGGTTGATTTTGGGAACAGTGGAATAGTACAATAAAAACCAGATATCTTTTTTTATTTATTTATTTTGAAATAGTTGGATTAAAATATAAGAATAATCAAGAACAATATTATTGTTAGATTAACGTGAATTTTAATATATATTTTTCGTTGAAATAGTATTGCGTGTTAATGCAAGAAATGCTTATTATTTAAAAAAATAATTGACAGGTTGAGAGGAACATCGACTTGGTTTATGGAGGTGGAAGTGTTGGATTAATGGGCCTAATCTCCCAATCTGTATATAATGGTGGTCGCCACGTGTTAGGGTAATCATTTTTATGTATTTTTTTTTTTTGGTCTATATTTTAATTAATTTAAAGCTCATATCTCGATTTAATTTATTTTTGCAATAATTTTTACAGGGTGATTCCCAGAACTCTCATGCCCAGAGAGGTAATTGAACTTGTTTCTTTATCAAGATATTACTATCAATAATGCACATTCGTGTGGCCATGTTCGTGTGAATATGTACCACATGACTTGATGTAAAGCTTTTTGCATAGAATTTGTCTTGTCCTCTCTGGCATATATACCGAACTTTTGAGTACGTCTCTCTTAATTCTCGTTAATTGAAAATCTATCGGGGAGTAGAAAGACTTATTTTTCAAGTTAATCGATAGTCGTCACATTTTTGAATGATCCTGATTTCTAACAAATAACAAAGAATTGGATCGGAGAATTTTTTTTGTTGCTTCTATTTTTCTAAGCACAATAAAAAATTTAGATGTTTCGACGTCACCGATTTCCGACAATCTTAGAGATAATTAATTAAATAACTAATAATTGTGGATTCAGATAACTGGAGAACCTGTTGGAGAAGTGAGAGCTGTATCTGGCATGCACCAAAGAAAGGCAGAAATGGCCAAGCAAGCTGATGCATTCATAGCCTTGCCAGGTAATTATTTTTTTTAATTTGTATTATTAATTAAATTGCATATGGAAATAAATAATTAGAATAATTTGTTATAATTGTCTCTAGTTGCTTTAACTAAATATGTCAAGTGGATTTGACATGTTAGCCATTATGGAAAAATCAAAACCTTTCTTATCAGTGTTACTGTGGGAAAATTAATGTTGGATATTATATAATTCTTAACCCCCAGGTGGCTATGGTACATTGGAGGAACTCTTAGAAGTCATCACTTGGGCTCAACTCGGAATTCACGATAAACCGGTTCGTCATCAGATCATATTCGATACGTAAAATTGGACAAGACAATAAACGAACTTCTCTTCTCCACGAAACGTGTACAATTTCTTTATTTATATAAGAATAGAAATAAATTTGTTTGTACCATTTTACAGGTAGGTCTGCTCAATGTAGATGGGTACTACAACTCACTTCTGTCTTTTATAGACAAAGCTGTTGACGAGGGTTTTATTACACCATCTGCCCGTCATATAATTGTTTCTGCCCCAACTGCCCATGAACTTATGTCCAAGCTTGAGGTACATCATCACCATCCAAGTATACTCCCATCTCCCCACGTGACACGACTAGCGACTTGAGAGAGAATCAATAATTTAGAGTTGGGCTAAATGTACCAATACTTTTCTTCCGTAAATTCTTAAAGAGTACATCTAATAAGAATCACGACATTTTATCAACTTTTCAACCATAAATTTAATTATTTTTTTTGTTAAAATCGGATAGGGACTTTAGTAATGGAGATTGTCTTATATACATACTGTATGAACAGAATTATGTTCCGAAGCATAATGGAGTTGCGTCGAAGTTGAGTTGGGAGATGGAGCAACAACAATTAGGTTACTCAACGAAATCAGAAATTGCTCGTTAGCCTCGATTTAGGCAAGATACATACAATAAGTTCATCAATTGACACAGGCAACACGTTAGAAGCAAAGGATCAAGGGAATGCTCCTTTTGGTGGATTTTTACCAAATTTATTTTCAAAGTGTTACCTTTTGATTGATTTGTACATAGTTCTAATCTTGATAAACAGGAACTGTAATTTTGCCAGTAAGTTTACAATTTTGTGCACCTGTTATGATTTGAAACAATCTTTTAATAAATGTATCGATAAATTAGTCACAGTGTCATTTATGTACTCTTCAGGTAATTATAGATTATTTTTTGTTAATAATTCGAATACATGTAGGAAACAAGAATGAAAATGGTCAATTGAAATAATGGAAAATTAGTCACATCATTAAAGTGCAAATGAAGAGATATTTTTGAACTTTGGGAAGCCACCAAGTCGGGACCCATTCGTCATTATTGAAATGTCCTTTGATGAATTAATGGTGCAACGTTGCAGGTCCCGGACACGTCATGTAATTCGGGGTTGATTCAGCGACGAAGGTTGAAAATTGAAAACGCTNATGTACTCTTCAGGTAATTATAGATTATTTTTTGTTAATAATTCGAATACATGTAGGAAACAAGAATGAAAATGGTCAATTGAAATAATGGAAAATTAGTCACATCATTAAAGTGCAAATGAAGAGATATTTTTGAACTTTGGGAAGCCACCAAGTCGGGACCCATTCGTCATTATTGAAATGTCCTTTGATGAATTAATGGTGCAACGTTGCAGGTCCCGGACACGTCATGTAATTCGGGGTTGATTCAGCGACGAAGGTTGAAAATTGAAAACGCTATTAAGAGCCCGTTTGGTACGAATTCTTCAAATTCTACACTAAATCAATTCTCATTTTCAACCACACATTCTTCAATAAAATAATATTTTCCATCACATCAATAATTTTTCTTCTTTTTCAACCACACATTTCCCATCATATCACTATTCAAAATAAAAGGTATGGACGTTTACGTTACGTGCTAATTACCCTTTTCTTTTAGATCTTCTATTAAAATTCTAAAAGACTAATTTAAACCTAACTCGTAAATGTTAATTTCCCAAATAGACATGATTCGACTACTTAATTGAATGTATAATCAAACCACTTGACATTTGGTCAGATTGAGTTGCTCGAGTATCTCAACTATTTTATCAATTTGATTGAGCTAAACCAAATTTTCACATTTCTTACACAAACTCTTAACAAGTTAAAAGATGGTGAGACGGATAGCTAAGGATTGGGCTTATTTTAAAACACACTTGGATTTGTCAAGGAGATGCCTCACTTAGAGTTAACTCAAAAATTTCAAAGCGTCGATCTTTCGTCCGACCAACTAGCACCTAAATGGGGTCGACCAATTCGATATATCAACTTCCAAGGACAGTGAGGTAGATGTATCTGCTTCCAAGGACGAATTGGGATCAACCTAAATCTTGTCCATTTCAAAGTACAACTTAGGTAAATCAAGAGGGGAAATTCTACGTAAGGTGCTTCATTGTATTGAAATTGTTTCAGCCAGAGTGGGAAAAAGTACACTTGACTCTGACCTTTACTGTTGGAAATTCACAGATTTTCCTATTGCTTTAATTGGTTCAATAACTAATCTTATCTAATACAGGGACAGCACTATCCAGTTCTTCCCAACCATTGTACCACATGCTAAAGATGTCAAAATTGAAGAGGATAACAACGCTTCCAGTCAAAGGGACAAAGGTGTAAAGCCAAAGTGCTCAAAGTTCTTATCACTTTTTTTTTTTTGTTTTTTAATACTGCGAAAGTACTTTCCCGTGCAAAGTAAAATATTTGTCCGATTTAGCTTACTCAATATGAAATAGATGTGAATACGTATCCAAAATACCAGAGTTTAAAGAAGACAATTCACGGGTTTCGACACGTAACCTTCTAACAATCCTGGTGCAGAAGTGGGAAGTGATGGTGTAGAGTGGCCCTCACTCATTATCCAGAAACATGCTTGATGTTTCTACTGATAGTGTAACAGATAAGAACACACACACATCAGAAAAAGTGTAAATAGCTAGTGCGCATGTGCACACAGCATTAACCAAAGAAAATCTCCATTCTCCTTACAATTTTTTATATTCTTAACCTTAGTGTCATGTCGTGTGTTTTTGTCTTTAGTCAACACGACATCATCTCAGATTTTAGTAAACTGATATGGCTTTTTCTCCTACAAATATCAGGATACTTTAAAGGATATTGCATCTCAACTATCCATTATAGAGTATCGAGCATAAATTGATGAAATGAAATGAAATTGATGAATTGGTGCATAATTATATTCCTTTAAATACAATCATGTCTTAATAGTGCAAAATACTAAATAGTGTTTCGACTCACTGAAATAAAGATATGTGGATGAAAATATGCACAAATTGCAACTTACTGAAATTTAGAAATTAAAAGGAGATGAAATGAAGCGAGATATGCGAATGAAAATCTCGTTAGGACAAATTTCGCATTCTGCATTGGTGCTAACGAGATCAAATGCACGTCTATCTCCCCAGATATAATGTTTCTTCTAAAATTTAATATAGCATAATATTAATTTTGCCAGCGAACCAAAGCATGACGGTATTCTTCCACACCTGATGATATTGAATACTAAAATATTAAACACGAAACTCAAAAATTATTTGAAAATCACAATGACATAATTTGAAAAGGGAAAGGATCAGAAATGAATTTAATTGATTTGATTTTGAGTGAAAAAAAAGAGAGAGAGAGAGAGAGAGAGATTCGGAAAGTCCAATTTATAGATTTCAATGTGTCTTTTAGGGATGATTGCATCTTTTGGCACAAAGTCATTTGGACCATTAGATCACATCATTTCAAATTGAGACATGATCTAACTGTATACATCGCTTTTTATATAAAGGTTAATGACTATTCGTTTATATGCCTCTTTGAATAGTTACATCCAATTTGAAAAATCACGACTTTTCAATGAACATCCTTTGCTTTTGAAAAGTCAAGTCTAGTTATTGTACACATTGGAAACTTTTCCGATTCACACATCGTAATCTTTAACTAACCCGTAAATTTCAACAATAGAAAGAAATAAATTGTTCATATAACTATGTGTAATAAGGACTATATGTATGTATGGCAAATCGTCCAAGGAAGACTACCTTAGGCGAAAGACTTAGCCACTGATGAAGTGGTTAGCAAACCAGAAAGAAGGCCAACAATGAGCGCAGTGTTGTATGTACTAGGTTCCCCCTGCATTGAGTTGTTCCTTAAATCGAGATATGTGTCGTTAAGAAATGGTCCGCCAACAAGAGCTCCAGTAGCAACATTTGGATTTGGTTCATCCGACTCGAGCCACTTGAAACCATCTTTGCAACCAGTTGTTGCATCAGCTGGAATTGAGGCTCCTCTGTGATGCACAAATTCTGGATACTTATCTCCATAGCCCACGAGATAACTCATTTTCATAGGGTTGTTGCCCAAGACGTAATCGGCCTAAAAAGAAGAAGATGCTTGTGTAAGTATTAGGATTTGTGAGCCAAGACATTGATGACAGTTACGATACCATTGTTGAACGTATAATTTGCATAAATCTACGTGTTTCCTCTCTAATAGCTAAGGTGCTTCAACATGGTATAAAAGTATAATTGTATTTCCTCTTTAACAACTAAATATTTGATGAGGTAGATCGACATTATCCATCTAACCAAGTGACACGATGTTTATGCGTAGTGAAGAGGAAAAGTGTACTTGTGATATGGCAAATTTCCGGAGATCTGAGGGAGTAAAGGTATCTCCATCGCAGGATAGCTTTGTAGTCCGGGATGTGAGCATGTAGGCACTGTAAAGAACAGCTAAAAATGAAGACGCCACGGGCTGCTGCAAAGCATTCCATTCACTTACCCATATCAAACCATCTGCATTAACAAACTGAATGAGTAAAACTTCCACTGAAATCACCCTTAAGTGATCTGCATGTCGATTTTTTATGAGACCAAAACATATAAATATGCACAGTGAAATTCTATTTTTATGGGATGAATTGAAGACAATCAATGAGCCAAAACAAGAATGTAAGTCAAAAGGATCGGAAAGAAGCTTACTATCTGTCCTGCTGGATGTCGCTGTTGAAGATTCCGGTAGGAGGCCACACATGACAGCCTCTGCCGATTTTCTATACTTCTGGAGGATATCGAAGTTTGTTACGTCTTTCGGCCCAAAAAAGCTAACCCTAGACAGCAGGACCTGAAGAAAACACTTAGTTACTCCCTCAATGAACAAGCCCCTATGCACGATTCCAGAAAAATCTCCAGCATTAAGGTTGTGTGGTTCTAATTGATCTAATGGACTTATGGTAATCAATTACTTTAACCATTTTTCAGACTAAATTCATCACCAAGTTGAAAAGGAAGCAACATATCAACTAGATAATTTTGATATGTAAAAAGGGAGAAAGGTCGCGGCAATTCTAGTGCGGGAGCACTGTTCGGGGCTCACTCCTCAATTAATTCCAAATATATCCATACCTGAGTTCCAGCCAATTTGTTATCCCAGCTAAACCATGTTGGACTTCCCCAATTAGCGAACTCTTCGCCATTTTCCTCTGTGACATAATCGATATATGATTGCTCTCCTGTTGCGTGGTATAGCCAACTGGCTGCCCACAATAGCTCATCTCCGTAGCCCGTTGAATTGTAATACGTTTTCACTTCAGGAATGCTGATGCTATAGGATTTTCTATGCTTGTCAGCAAAAGTAAACAATTGTGTAGCATGCTTCAGAAGCAAACTCGAATATGCAGAGTCAATAGACTTAAACACGAGGGATGCTGATGCCATAGCTGCTGCTGTTTCGGCAGCAACCTCAGTTCCTGGGGTGGAAGTGTTCACCTGTGTGAGAGGCCTTGGCCCGGTCATGTCCTCAGGTCTGTCCCAACAACTATGGTCTGCTTTAGGACTGCCCACCTGCCAAAATTTGCAATGGTGAAACAATACAATTTAGAGACATTTCCAACAAACACAAATGAGCTTATAAAGATTAAGTTTCAATGCACAGTGGAGCAAAACACGTGGCTCCTAAGGTTTTTTTTTTTTTTATCAAGTAGAGATTTCATGTACAGAGACATGAACATATACTTTCCTGAAATTTTCCAAGAACGTGACATTAGATAAATTTAATGTAATAACATCAAGATTGGACAACCTGAATGTAAAGAACATTTTCAGAAGGATGAGCATTTATGAGATAATCAGTTATCCACTTGAGAGAGTCCTGAGCCGTTTCCAATTGATTCACTGCCTTCATTTGATCCCCATACTCGAGGATGCTCCATGACAACACGGTTGCAGTGTAAGCCAACGGGAATCCAAACTTCATATGATCTCCTGCATCGTACATACCTTTCGAAAGATCCAATTTTGCTTGACTTCCATCTTTCAATGCCGAATCCCCTCTCCAAGATATGTTATTGTCCAACAGTTTTCCAGCTGCAACATTAAGCAGCCAATTCCACCATCAACAAAAAGCTCCATCCAAGATCAAGAACAACAAACTAAGTCTTGGTTCCAAACAAATTTTTTGGTTGGTTACATGAATCATTTTTCGCTTTTCAGTTCGATTCATTGCTTGATTTATCGAAAGGTTTAAAACAACTAGATCCTTAACAACCACATTAAGCTCTGTTTGGTTCAGCTAAAAAAATGATTAAAATTTAAGTGAAAGTCAACACTTAATTTTAACAATTGTGACCACAACTTTTCAATCACACACTTTATCAACTTTTTATCAAAATCTACTGAAAATCTGATTTTCATCTAAACCGAACATGAGCTAAATCTCTTCTTTATCACAATTAATGAATTCAATCTCAGTTATAATTTCCCATTTCAACCAAAATGTTCTTAACATAGCTACTGAAACTCAAATGGAAACATATATGTAGCTAAAGTATCAATCATCAAGTATTGCCATGCATAAGAAATGAAAAAAAAAAAATCATAATGTATAATATACAGATCTAAAAAGATAACAAATCTAAAACAATAATAATAATAAAAGAGCAGGATGGATTATACATTTTTGCACATCAAAAAATTGCATTGCAATTTTAAGAGCATCAGCATATTTCTTCGCATTGAAACCGGGTGGCCCCGGAACATCTGAATCAGACTTTTGATATTTCGATTTTAGAGCAATGAAAACTCCAAATGCAATTGTTGCTAACACAATCAACACCAGACACCACCCCCAGCATCCTTTGCACCGCGATTTCTTCCCCATTTTCCTTATAACTTTTCTAGAATTTGGTAAAAATGGAAAATGCCTTAACATGCAATGAATATTAGGATTTTCCGAGGGATATTGGATAAAAATGGAATGTGTGATCGCTTAAATGAGAGAGAAACTACAAGGGAATCTTTTCAGAAGTACACAAGGGAATGAGAAAAATGAAGAATTTGGAGGCTAAAATGAATTATTTAATGGAGTTCAAGGGTCTGAAAAAATGCAGTTGTTTGGAATTGGACAGATGTGAGCAACGGCAATTTCTGGGACGATGATGTTTCTTCTTCTTCCTCGTTGGTTAATTTTTTGTGGCTGTGATATTTGGTGCATGAACATAGCAATTATGGAGGAACATGGCATGTCTTTGCTGTCAAAATGGGCTTCAATTTGAATTTGAAACCGGATCCTACTGTTTTGACCTGGGTCGGCCCTATACATACTACACTCCATTTAAGCCCAATAAACTAAAACTTTCCTTTTAATAATTTTAAGAAAATTTTAATTTATTTACTAATAAGCATTTACTCTTGGTTGTCTGCTTTTTCTTTTTCCCCATAAATTGTAACGCGCTGCAACCAAACCTAAATCACAAAATCAGTTCCTGTCGATTAGTCGCCGTTGCACGGAATTCTCATTTTTTTGGCGCCTTCCGGATCGATTTTCCGATCAGGTAAGTTTTCTGCCTATTATATTTATTACTAATTTACATATTTTTTATTTGTTTGGTGTATCTATTTTAATGCTTTTGTTTGTTAATTGATTGCGGTTAGATGTTTAATTGTCAGTCTTATGCGTGATTTATTACTGTTAATTAACCGTTTAAAAATCCTGGATTGTAATTTAGGGTTTAAGATGGAATTGAAGTTTGATGACCGGTGACTCGAATTCTTGATATGATGACTGGAGCAATATGTGTTGTTAAAGTGAAATCATGAGAAATCGTGTGGATCGTTGTATAATAAAATTGTAAATTTTGACAAATTCACCAGTTCTCATTTTTTTGGTACCGTTTTGAGGTTATGATAGTGTTTTACTACAAGTTTCTGGTAAATTATTCATATTTGGTTCTTAGAACAGCTGTAAAATGCAATGTGCAATCACTTCACCGGCCTGTTAATCGCTTGAAAGTTTTAAAATGAAAATGGGAAAAAACTGAATATATGTATATATCTTGAGATGTATTTTATTTCGTGGATGCAAAAACTCTATTACTTGTTAATTAGTTATATCTTTTTCTCCACATTGTCATTTCCTTGTATGGATGAATTGTTGATAGATAATCTCTTAATGAGTAAAGCAGATATATTTAAGTTTATTCTTAAATAAATAATGATCGGTTGGAAATTTTGACCACTGTGATAGCGTGATGTGGCACACACTTGCAGAAGAGCAGAACCAG
>CAIGRH010126751.1:0-16699 GCA_903798295.1 Fraxinus nigra | reverse complement strand
TACTTTTGCCAAATTAAAAGAAAGAGTATATTAGACTTTGCACCATTTGAAAAAATGGTGCAAAGTGAAATATGGTGCAACACTCTTCACTTTTGCACCATATTTCCAAAATAGTGCAAAAGATGATGCTCCATTGGAGATACTTTGCACCAAAATTTGGTGCATTTTGGTGCAAATGGGTCTCCATTGGAGATGGTCTAAGAGACATTTTATTCCAAATCCCGAGACATTTAAATTAAAGTTATCTATATGTTCCATTCTCTCAAATCTTGCTCAAGGATGATATTTCTATCACAACTCTAGACTCCTACATAGCAAAGAAAGCTAAATCCATTTATAAATTGCTAAATACCTCTCATTGAGGAGTCGAAGCTAAATCCATTTATAAATTGCTAAAAACCTCTCATTGAGGAGTCGACTACATTCTTATTTTGTTTTTATTGAAACTATACGAGGTCGAGCATTTTATCAAGAGTTTCACGCCATTTTTGCATGTAAGAAGGAAAAAAAAAAAAAACTTATCAAAGAAACCAAGCCTACATATCTATTCTTTATCAAGAAATGCACACCAAAACTACTCTCAAAGACTAAAGTTCAATTTTCTTGTTTCATCTTTCAATCCTACAAGAACCTTTTCAAATATCATATAATAATATCTATCATGAAAATCAGCCAAGATTATGGCATAAAGTTTTGACAAGTACTGGTCCCCTCACACCACCCCACCCCTCTATACCCGCACGGTCTACATTCTTACTCCCATGTCCATTACTTTTTACCAATTAATTTAGTTTGGGCAAAAGGTACAGTTCAAGTATGGCCCAAAAGTCCCTATATACAAATTCAATAATCTCTTACAACTTGTTAATGTTACACCAAATTGTGCTATTACCAGATCAAGATACAAGTTCCATTGCATGTTGTACAATGACATACTCATGCAATGAAATCATTCTTTCTCTTTGATGGTCATATGTAATATTTATTTTGATGGTCCGTACTCTGACAACGACCACTGAAAGATGGTGGCACATGCTTCCTGTCAAGTCATTTTTCTATTAATGGTCAAGATTCCTCCACACAGTTTGATCAACGGATGTAATTCACTTTTCCTAGATCAAGAGAGGGAGAGAGAGTCACTGAGCCATATGCATAGTATCAGCAATACACGGTATCAGATACACGCTCATATATCTTTCTCTGCTGGGGTGACTGTTATCAGGTCGACCTTGGTCGGGTGGACTATAAAAGAGAAGAAAATCACTCTGTTTCTTATGGGAAAAAAAGTTGAGAGATAGCGATTGGGGAAGAAAAAGTTTCAAACTTTCAGCTTCAGCTGACTGTAGCTCAAAACCCAGGGGAAAAAAAAAAAGCATACAAAAGGGATTTTTTTGTCAGTATTAATTATGGGTTTGTTGTTGAAGAAAGATGAGTTGTTTGAGTTGGGGCTGATTTTCTTGGATTTTGGGTTTATTAGTTGAAATCGGGTGTTTCTACTGAGCTTTTGTCTTTGTTTTCTTGGTGGGTTTGTTGTAAAATTAGTGATAGTGAAATGCATGTGAAGATTTGAGTTGGGGGAGTAAAAGATGGGGAAGATGAGTGAAGAACTGGAGCTGAAAATGAGTTGGGATTTAGGGTTTGAGATTTTTGGGATTGAAAGTAAGGGTTATCATTCTCAGTATTTATAATTGTGTTCGTAAGTATAGTTTTAGTTGTATTATTATATTATTGATCATATATTTAAGTAACGAGTTGAATTAAATATGAAGCTTTCAACATCAGGGATGGGTCAGCAAGTTCATGAAGGTACCTGTTATGTCTCTTCAGTGTTTACTTTTGCTCCTTGTTTTCTTTCTTCAACTAGATGCTCAAATTCTTATTCTGAATTTAAAAGCTAAATTAAGAGAATTCAATTAATAATCGAGTTAAATTGCGGCTAATGGGTAATTGTTTGTTGACTGTGGGTTACGGAAGGGGAGAAGAAGTGCTTGAATTCTGAGCTATGGCACGCCTGTGCTGGTCCTCTGGTATCCCTGCCGACAATTGGGAGTCGTGTGGTTTACTTCCCTCAGGGTCATAGTGAGCAGGTCTTTATTATTAATCTAATTAAACTATGTTTTCTTCTTTCATTCGTTTGATTAAGATGATATTGTATTTAAGAAATGACAGTTTCTTAGTTTGTAATGTATCCTATTTGAAAATGTTGGCCAGGTTGCTGCCACTACTAATAAAGAAATTGATGCCCACATACCGAATTACCCAAGTTTGCCACCCCAGTTGATCTGCCAACTCCACAATGTTACAATGCATGTGAGTTCTCAACTTTATCATTACATTGGTGTACTCTTGTTGTGAACTTACGTGTATGGAGAGTTCTTAAACCATAAAAGAGCTTTGTTTATTTGTTAAAATTCAGGCAGATGTTGAGACGGATGAAGTGTATGCTCAGATGACACTGCAGCCACTGACTCCGGTATTCTCATATTAGATTAAGATTGTGTGATTGTTTTTGAACCTTCCTCTACTTATCATTGCAAATTGCTCATAGAACTAATGTTTTGTGATGCAAGTGCAGCAAGAACAAAAAGATACGTATCTTCCTGTGGAGTTGGGAACTCCTAGCAGGCAACCAACGAATTACTTTTGCAAGACACTGACTGCGAGTGATACTAGCACACATGGGGGCTTCTCAGTTCCTCGTCGTGCTGCAGAGAAAGTTTTTCCTCCTTTGGTAATGATTGTCCCATGATATGATTATTTTGACACATGCATGCTGTAGTGATACTTTTTTATAAACTTTCCATTTGGTGCCTCAGGATTTCTCACAGACACCACCTGCACAAGAACTCATTGCAAGGGATCTCCACGATCTTGAATGGAAGTTTAGGCATATTTTCCGGGGTAAGTTCTAAAAGTTAAGTCTTACATTTGTGCAATGTATATTAGTATTTTTTTTCATTGCAGTTGAGCCATAGAGTAATCAATCTAGACTATTTTTTTTTTGCAATTCGACTTGAATTAGTAATATTTCTTTCGTAACCATGATAGTCAAGATAGTCACTTCCCAAACATAGGCTGCTACATTATGAGCTTCTTTCACACCACAAAAAGCTTAACAGATTTATAGATTATTGTGGGCAACTGTTGGTAGCTCAACATTATTAGTCTATGCTTTTATGATTAAGAAAGATCAAATGTAATCAATTGGCAAATGCTTATGTAAGGGGAAAAATGAGAAATAGTGTTATTAACTTTTTCCTAAATTGAATGCTGTGTTTGTGTGTGTGTGTGTGTGTGTGTGTGTGTGTGTGTATAATTAAAACACCATCAAAGCTAGGTTGGGTTTTTATGGCTCCACCTAAACCCAATAGGGGGGTGGTAGTACCATGTCTGTGAATTGTACGCTTAGTTTGCATTCTATCTACACTCATAATTCCTAGTAAAAAGTAAAGTTACAGAACTAACTAAAATGCAAAAGAATTCATGAGGTAGAACCCTCAGGGAATATTTCCTAATTCAAACTAATAATAATAAAAATAAAATAAAACCAATAAAAATACAAAAATAACACACAGCATGTTCAACAAATAAGCTCTTATCTTATAAGCACCAAGGTCCACAAAGTGCGTGTTAAAAGATAAGTCAAATAAGAATCATCATCCTTACTTAGTTGCTTATTAGGTGTCGGTCCCACAATTGGCTTACCTTTTTCCTCACATTTTGTGGGCCCTAGTGCTCATAAGATAGCACCTTGGTGGCCAAACATTCTCACAATCTCGTTTCCTGAAATAAACTTCAATTATGTTTCCATTGAAATCTCCATTAAGAGTACTTACAGTCAATGAAAAAGTATTGACCCATTTGAACATTGCGAACAGAGCAAGGAAGTGGAACCAATCATTTATGAACATGTCCATGCTGATTTTTTAAAATCATCTCATCCAAAATACTTGATTCTTTACTATTCTTGGAAACGTCACAGGTTGGGGGTGAAACAACTTATTAACACAGAAACTGTTTCACTAATCTTAGCTTCTGTGGTTAATGATAGCCGATGTGAAACCTAACTCTATAGTTGATGTTATCTCTGCCCTTTTTTTCTCTCTATTTGTATTTTTGATTGCATTTCCTTTCTTTCACACAGGCCAGCCTAAGAGGCATTTGCTTACTACTGGGTGGAGTGTGTTTGTCAGTGCCAAAAGACTTGTTGCTGGAGATTCTGTTCTTTTCATCTGGTAACTCCTACTATTTTGCAATTTGGAATGCCAATTTCAATTTTCTCACCTTAAGTCCTAATGAAGTTTAATTCAAGATGTCATTGATTCTTCTTCAGGAATGAGAAAAATCAGCTCCTTTTGGGAATTCGTCGTGCCACTCGGCCACAAACTGTGATGCCATCATCCGTTCTTTCAAGTGACAGTATGCACATTGGACTGCTAGCTGCTGCTGCTCATGCTGCTTCTACTAATAGCTGCTTCACGATATTTTATAACCCAAGGTGGTTATGGATAAATAATATAAAATTCTATATATTTTATTTGCTTCTTCTGACATGCTCATTACATCAGGGCTAGTCCATCTGAATTTGTCATACCTCTTTCGAAGTACGTCAAAGCTGCTTATCATACACGTGTTTCCGTTGGAATGCGTTTTAGGATGCTATTTGAAACCGAAGAATCCAGTGTTCGCAGGTTCAATAATACTTGAATCTTCTGTATGCCATACATTGTTGTTTTCCTTCTATTGTGATGATTAAACATCCGTAGTATTTGGTTAGTTAACAGCACATCATCTGGGAAGTGAAGAATAGACTTTTTACCATCTTTGGAAATGAAGACGACAGACTGACCTGTATTGATAGTTTTGTTGCATCAAGTTAATTCTTCACCACAGTTAACTTTCCAATACATCACAGCTCGCTACATTGTAATTTATCACTAAAATTATGAAGGGACAAACAGTTCTCCTAATGCGTGCCAAAATTACTGCAGTGATATCGGTGATATGTGGGGAACTACCACTAATTTGTTATGGATTCTGTTGTGAACTGAAATTATCTCATAACCTCCTGTGGTAGATAATGAAAAACTGTCATTAGATAACTGTAACTGATGTGGTAGGAATTGGCATATAAAATGTTTGCATGGCTTTTTCTTTTTCTGGACCATTGGTTTTCTTATGCTTGGATGATTGCACGTCCAGATACATGGGCACAATTACTGGCATTGGTGACCTAGATCCTGTTCGTTGGCCAAACTCTCACTGGCGTTCTGTCAAGGTACAATGCATGCGTTTACTGTGCAAGATATAATTGTCAAGTATTCTGCTCTTAATTTCAATTTATTATATTTTATATTACTTGAATGCACTTAATGTTTTAGTTAAAGAGCTGAAAGACAAGCTAGTCAAATCTTTGCTCATAAAAGACGAGTTAGACAAATCTTTGCGTAACTCTTGTCTTTTAATCTCATTTGTCTTGCTTAGCTTCTAGAGCTGGTTATGTTAGTTTTCCTTCTGCATAATCTGGATCAATAGATACTGAATTGACATTGGCGAATTTTCAAAATAAATAAAAAATATACTTTAGACATCCACTTAAATAATTTGCTTTGACCAACCATGTATCACATGATAAGTGTCAAAGGAAAGAGGGACGGCTAGTGGAATTTAAGCCGTTGTGCCTATGCCCGATACCATGCACTAGCGATGCCTACAAGATAAACTCTCTGCATCCTAGAACTTTCATTTTTTTGGAAAAAGTTATAACAGTTATTTTTATGAACTTCTTGTTGTTATCTTTTGTCTAGAGTTACTAACGATCTATTTTTTTGGTTATCTTGCAACTTTTTTTGGCAATTAGTACCACAATATCCTGTGCTGTGATTAGAAAGGCCTTTGTTTTGCTTGGAAAAACATGTGCAGCATTTTAAGAAGTGCTTGAGATATCTTTTAGCTTTTGTTTGGTGTAGATTGAAATCAGATTTGTAGTAGATTTTGATAAAAGTTGATGAAATGTGTAGTTGAAAAGTTGCAGGTTCTATGAAATGAGTGGTTAAAAATAATTGTCAGACTTTGATTTGAGCAAATATGTGAAAGGGAATGGATATGAAGTATTGTATTCCAATATTTATAATTTCATATTTGTGCATTAAATAGACAACATGAATAACAATTGACAAAACTTAGATTATAATCATATATTTTAAATTGAGAACATATGTGAAAGGGAATGGATATGAAGTGTTGTATTCCAATATTTATAATTTCATATTTGTCTGCATTAAATAGTCAAAATGAATTACAATTGACCAAACTTGTAAGTTCTGAATCCTCATTCTTTTTGTCATCTCTCTCCTAATATGGGGACGAAACACAATCCTTAGCTGAACCTCAATGAGGTCAATATATATTTGTAAAATTTGAACAAAAGTGATATCAATCAATGTTGCAACGAGTATATCAAATTATTAACATGACTCGTTCTTAATAAATGTGAACAATGTAAATAGCATATAAGTAGTATAAGTATGTAAACGGTTATAGATTAACCTGCAATAGTTTCAGCATTAGAGAATGTGGCTCAACTATTTCGTGTTAATCATAATTATATTGTATAATGTTATTATGCATCCCAATCATGCCAATCACATCAATGTGGTTGGCCAGATTTGCTTATTTCGGTAAAGCCAATTAGAAAGCTGTTCCATAGCTCCCATTAAGACGTGCACAGAGGGAATAGAGCCATGGAAACTACGAACACTTCTGCATCCCATTTCCATCCATCCAACCAAACCCTATGCTTACCATGAGATCGAACTTATCTCAAGGTCAAGCTCTTTGAATGGAGGAACTTCACATTATCATTCAGGTAATGAGCATGGACGAATCTCAACTGTTAACGCACAATCAAGGCAGGCTTAGGCTCTTGGTCTGAAGATCATTTATTTGTTATGTGTTTCTATGCGTGCAAGCGGCAAGGGAGAGAATTTTGGAGGAATGAACATAGGGAGAACAACTTATATTATCCAACGGCTTAAAGGCTACATGCCATCAGAACCTAGAGACCAATATTGCTTATTGTTGTATATATTGCCTTACTGTACTTTTTAAAATGACCATGGTATCTGTTTAATTATTTTTATTTTTGTCAGTATATTTTTTAATTTTGCTACTCTAGCACCCATAACCTAAAATAGTGAAGACTATCCAGGTTTATGTTTTATTAAGCATTTCTTATCTTTGCAATTGTTTGGTGAGGTAATGAACTTCCTGGTTACGCATATACACATGAGATCCAATTATTCTCACCAGTGATATTGTTAACCATGCCTTACCAGTACCTTTTGTTATACCGATTACTTACTGACTCTTCTTCACTTATTTTCTTTGAATTTGTAGGTTGGTTGGGATGAATCCACAGCAGGAGAGAGGCAGCCACGGGTATCATTATGGGAAATTGAACCCTTGACTACATTTCCAATGTATCCCTCTTTATTTCCTCTCAGGCTGAAACGACCATGGTATTCAGGAGGATCATCGTTTCAAGGTATACTTCTTGCCCCCAAATTTATTTATTTATTTATTTTAACAGAAAAGTAATCATATAACTGTGGTGAAGCATATCATGAAACAGGAAGTGGCATCTCATTTATCACTAGTGCATCATTCAATACTGAACTAGTTTAGTTTGATTCCTTTTCTGTGTCTTTTCTTAGAGGTCTTCATGTATTCATATGAAAAGGATTTCAAATGTGGAGGCATTATACAAAGTATTTTTATGTTTTACTTCCATATTTCTCTTTTTTTGCTTCTTGTTGGAGGTGTGTGTCAAAAATTAAATGGGAGGCAACTGGGTTTGACTATTGGCTTGAGCTTTCAAATCGGATGGTTTATAATGTCCTAAACTCAAATGCCACAAGTTTATTTCTTTCTTATGTTTAACAAAAGACTCAAAAACCTGAGGCACATTCTCACGCTCTTTAAATTGATTTTCAAAAAATTTCTTACAGAAATGAAGGCTATTATCAACTCAACACTATCAATCCTCCTCCCCATACATAACTTTAGCTTCACAATTTAGATCTTCTGGAAGTTTTCTACTAGATATCAAATTGCAAGACAAATTAGGGATATGAAGAATAGGATTTAAAATTGAATTTTCTGATATTTTTAATTGAACCCTTTTTTTTTTTTGAGATGAAGAATTTGGTAGAGATTGGGGTTGGCTCATAATCCTGTATAGGAACTCCAATTGCTCTTTGGAGGAAACAGGGATGGAATCCGTAAGTTGTGAAGGCAGCAGAAGCTTGGAATTTTTCTCTTAAAACAGCTTGATAACCAATTATTTGGATTTGGTCCTTTGGTTCTTCTCGGTTTGGGATTCAGCTTCCCAAGTTCCAGCACATCTTGTGCACAGCCTGATCTTTCTCTAATAACATCTAGCTCTATCTTCATCAAAATGTTTCTTACCTTCATTCCTCGGTCCATGACCAAAAAAGGCAGCATCATTTCTGTTTGCCACCAACACTAGGTTCTCAAAAATACCACATCCAGCAGTCGTCCCTTCCTTGTATCTCCCATCGTCAAATGAAACTTTCTTCTTTTCTAATTGCAGCAAATACTGCTATCATCAATGGAATCAATTCACCTGGCACTCTAGCTTGCATAGGTCTTCATTCAAACCTGCAAAGATCAAAAACCATTTCCTTCTCAAATTTCTGCTTATTTACATCCATTTCTTGCCAAAGATGATCCAAATCATTGAAATGATTAGTAGCAAATAGATTAAATTGCCTCATCCTTTGAAGCTTCCCCTTCAATTCATACAACTGAGAATGATTTCCTATATTTGAATGGACAAGTGTCACAACATCCCAGCTCTCCTTAACTGATGTGAGAAACAAATAGCTTTGACTACTAATTCCATGGAGTTGATGAGCCAAATCATCATAATAAAATTCTCAGAATCCCCGTCTTATAGGCTCTGAGGATCCTACGAATCTGGTACAAACCGGGAACCAGCTAGTAGTCCCATTTTTCCTCTGCCTTGTACAAGGAATTTGTCAGGTTGTGTCCTTTGTTAGAAATACTGGCCATTTGGGTAATAATTTGTAGAGAGAGATTCTGACAGGAAAGTGAAGGTGAACTAACAGAAGACGTGATTGTTTCAAATATGTACAAGGCCACTTCTTGCATTTTTTTCTGACTTGAGATTTCTTCTGGTTTCGTAAGACACTTGGTAAACCATAACCCTTTATGAGTTCTGATACCATGATACAAAATGGGTAATTTAATGTCTATCTAGTGAGGAAAAAATTGAAACATATATATACCTATTCTAGGTTACAAACTGTAAAACAATTAATTTACATAAATGAGATATCTGCTAAATTACTAATTACAGTTCCCTAACAGCTAAGGATATTCCATAAAAATTAATAAATTGATTTAGCTGGTAGTTTACAAAACACACGATTTTCTAGCTGTGAATACAAATATTCCAGGCTTTCAATCAATTCCGTCATTGAATCCTTCCTAGTACTTGCGATAATTGTCACCGTCTTGGAAAGACCTCAATAATTATGTCAAGTATAAATGCTAGGAGATGAAACATGAGGAGCCAGTAATTATAGACTGAAGTAGATAACTAACAATCTGACCCAAAATTTGAGGTCACCACAAAATCTAAAGCCAATATCATAGAGAATGATTCATAAACTATAATAAGAAGCATTCTCATGATATTCCAAATCAGGGGAACCACGAGAACTTGAATAAGTTCAAGAACAGTTGCTGCAAAATTATCATGATGTTCATTTAGAAGATAATCAGAACCCTAAAAACTTCCAGAAGGATGATCTAGCCAATGCGACTGAATTAAACCAAGAATCCGAAGGATGTCAAATATGAATCTCTGTTGTTAAATGCAACATTCAGTAACTCCTGAAAATGGTGTACTACTCGTCACACTTGTGCCAACAAGTCAATGCTTTCTTCATACAACCAAGTTAATGGAGAATAACTGTTTACGGGAAATCCTCTAGCTCTGAGGTTGAAGGACAAGGGGAAGTGGTAATCAATGTGATTTCTGGGCAAGAAACTTGTCCTTATTCCTTAATAATGTGTTACTCACGTCTGACATCCGTAGCAGTCAATGTTCGGGTCTTTTGTTCAAGATTGAGATGCTGCTTCTATCCTCAAGACCTCGTATATGAGAGGGAGCAAATTTGTCTCTCAAGTACACAACATGAAGGTGTCAGGCTCGGATAATTTTGAGTTCGTTTTTATTTCAGTTTACACATTTCTCTTGCAGTATACAAGTTCTGGTATTGTAGGAACATTAGATACAATTAATTATTCTTCTAAAGGGGCCTACTATGTGTAATTAAATGTATTCTCCAGTGGTAAATGAAATTAAAGCTTATACATGAGTAAATATCAAAATGATACGGGTTACCAAAGCCCATACCACACTGCTTGTTTAATGCTTATACATGAGTAATTTATCATCATACTGCTTGTTTAATGCTTCTGAACCAAATATGTAGTTTTCCAGTCCTTTTATATGGTCAAGTTTATCCTTTGCTCCAATCACAGATGGCAGTAACGACACAATAAATGGCATGGCGTGGATGAGAGGTGAAACTGGTGAGCAAGGACTCAATTCTATGAATTTCCAGTCTGTTGGTATGTTTCCCTGGATGCAGCAGAGAGTTGATCCAACAGTCCTACGAAATGATCTTAATCAGCAATACCAGGCTATGCTGGCAGCAGGTTTGCAACATTGTGGAAGTGGGGATTTGCTCAAAGAACAACTCATGCAGCAGTTCCAGCAGCAGCCTGTTCAATATCTTCAACATTCAGGCAACCATAATCACCTGTTTCAGCAGCAGCAGCAGGTAGTACAGCCATCGATATCTTCACATATGCTCCCCACACAAACCCAAATGCTGTCCGATAATCTGCAGAGGCCAACACAACAGCAAGTTAATAATATGTCTGAAGAACATCAGCAACGACATAATTATCAGGAATCATTTTTAATGCAACGTGATCAGCTTCAACAGAGGCAGCCATCTGATATTCCTTCCCCTTCATTCACAAATTCGAACAGTACATTTGCGGCATCTATTGCTCCTGGAATGCATAATATGCTGGGTTCACTTTGTTCCGTAGGGAGTGGTAATCATTTAAGTTTCTCAAGACCTGATGAGTCAATATCCAAAGAGCAGTCACCCCAACAATCCTGGGTAGTGAAATTCTCTCAGTCACCAAACAGTAATTGTTCAAATTCAACATCACTTCCACCATATTCAGGAAAAGATACTTCTGCTGAACAGGGAACGTGTAGCTTGGATGCCCAGAATCATTCTCTTTTTGGTGCTAATATTGACACTTCGGGGCTCTTGCTTCCTACCGTTGTGTCTAGTATCGCTACTTCTTCAGGTCATGCTGAGATGTCCTCTATGCAGCTGGGGACTTCTGGGTTTCAGAATCCACTTTATGGTTTTGTGCAAGATTCTTCCCAGTTGTTGCATAACACAGGGCAAGTTGACCAACCGGCCCCAACCTGTACCTTTGTCAAGGTGTTAGTTAGATGGTGTATTTGTACTTCTAAACATGTCTACTTTTGTTTTGGGTAAGTTATGATAATTTCTTCATTTCTTTTTGTGCAGGTTTATAAATCAGGGTCGGTTGGTAGGTCACTTGACATCGGCCGGTTCAACAGCTATCAGGAGCTGCGTCAGGAACTAGGTCAGATGTTTGGGATTGAAGGGTTGCTTGAAGACCCTAAAAGATCAGGCTGGCAGCTTGTATTCGTCGACAGGGAGAATGATGTGCTTCTCCTTGGAGACGATCCATGGGAGTAAGTATCTCGATAATCTAAGCTTTTTTCCTTCTCAGTAGTTAGTTCTTAGGCATTCTATAGCCTTCAATTTTCAGTTTTGCGCTATTGTAAAAGCTATAGGAAAATGCTTAACATGGCTAAATCTCTCTCTCTCTATCTCCCTTTTATTTTTCTCATCCCACTTTTGTATGTGAACTTATTTTATGGATCCTCATTCCCTTTCTGTTTCATCTCGAGATCTTGAAAAATGACTACTTTGAAATTGACCGTAGTGCATGAAATTTACAGGGCATTTGTGAATAATGTCTGGTATATCAAGATCCTTTCTCCCGAGGATGTGCAGAAACTGGGAGAAAAAGAGGCTCGGTCATTGAGTCGAAATGCATCTGAAAGGATAAAGAATGCAGATGGCCAAGACCTTGTTGAACTCTCATCTATAGGGTCGCTTGAATACTGAGAAACTGATGTTTCTCTAAAGACACTGGATCCCAACTCTTTCTTCTGCAGTGCCTCTAGAAGTTGCTCATATATACATTCTATATGGCTTGATAGGATTTGGCCTTTTCTTCATTTTGTGTGCAGTTAAATTTCATTGCAATGACAATGTCTCTTTAGTGAACATGAACTTGAGAGTTTAAGCATATTTGATTTCGACTAAGAATCCTGAACCTCCCTTGGTCGATGTATTTCGTGAACTAAGAGTTAATGGACATTGCTTCAGAACATTTTGTCGTTTCTACATTCAGTTCGTTAATGTACTTTTGTTCTCATGGCAGCAATACCTTTGTGCGTGTTTGCTTCTTGCTAAACTTAGGTTGATCGTATAAATTTTTGGTATTCTTATCAGTTCTTGGCTACTTTTATCAACAAGTTGCTTGACGGTTATGATAAGTCGTGTTAGCTTTTACTCGCATCTCTCTTCTAGGTAAATGTCATCTTTGGTCATTCAACTTTTATTGAAGCTCAATTAGGTCACTAAAATTTCATTTGTCTTAAATAATACCCCCACCACTGGCAAATCCTTCCTCAACATAACCATCAGTATTGATTTTGTGAGATCCCACCAATGGAGTATGCCAGAAAACAAAGATAGGGGTAATGGGGAAGGAGGGGTCAAGTAGATACCAAACAAAAGGGTGATATCTAGATCCTCTAGTCAATGGATGGATCGAAATAAACGGTATGTATGTAGAAGAGAGATGATGTGGTAAACCTTCCATATGATATCCTGAGAATCGCCATCTCCGAGGACAATAATGCACTCCTCTATATCGAAGTGATAATATGTCAGCAAAGTGGCGCCATGCATGGTCGAATATACTACTAGTGAATAACTGTAGGATGGTCTCTATCTCTGAGCAGTATTGGCAGCAAGAGGCCAAGTGACAACCACTGTGTCATTGAATGGCAAATCAACTGGTAATACCACGATTGGCAGTATAAGAAGGATACAATCGTAGGTATGATGGGATTCCATAACATCCGGTACCTATCCTAAACTGAGCGGCCCAATCGAAGTTGGCATGTCGAATTGGTAGCAAAGTTATCATCTGGTGTATCCCTTCACATAATCTAATCAGGGGCCTCTGAAACATAAGATTATCCTCTCAATGCCCTCAACCATAGTGGACGAAGCAAATGTAGTAAGTGGTCAAAATTTCACCCAGTATCATCAAAGAAATCTTGAACCCTCGTAGAAGTGTGAAACCGATGAGGAAATAATGATGCATTAGAGTCCCCTATCCAACAATCATGTCAAAAGAACATATGTCATACGCCAAGAAGACAATCGATGTGTGACTCGGACTGTGAACCAAATAGCTTTAGTCGCCTCAATGTCGATAACTCTATGGAACATATGCAAGTAGTGGGTGAGTTCCTGTGCAATATTCGACAATAAAAAAATGAGCCCATAAAGATCGCTAATACGAAATAACACCAAAGCTTTGGACAGAATGTATCAACAATGTCCTAGAGTCTCCTAAAGCCCAATCCACCCTCATCAATCGGACGGCAAAGCTCCTTCCGTATTCTCCAATATAGTATGCATGCATGATCCTTTGAAATCCAAAGGAATCTCATAAAAATACTCTCCATATTCTTAAAGATGGCCATGGGTGCTCCATAATTTGAAGTAGACAAAGTGGAATGGAGGATGAAACGCATCAACAAATTAATCCAAACGCATATAATAATAATATATTTGTCCATTTTGAGATCTTTATCTTTACCTTCTGAATAAAAGCCATGCAATCCCACAGATTATGGAATCATATTCAGTTAAGGAGCCTATGTCAATCTCACCAATTATGGAATCACAACCAGTCAATCCCACAGATTATGGAATCACAACCAGCTAAGGAAACTCCATCCCAATTGATTCCAGCATATGGAAATTACAGGACAACAGTCATAGAGGATTATAAGCTTTTCATTTATTCATTGTACAAGTCTTCTATATAATGAAAAATGTAGAATGTATCTAAAGAAAATGAGAATTATAATAAAAACACAAAAGTGTTTTCCCTCTTTACTGAATAGGGTCGTTGTATATAGGAAAATCTACTTTGTCCATTTGAATAGCGACACTCCCAAATAGGTAAATGGTTTTTGCTAATGTCGAAATCTAGGCAAGTGCTCAAGTCTCCTAATCTGACTGGTGGGTGCCCTTCAAGGAAGAATGAGTCTACTCTTGTCTGAGTTCACCAAAGGGCCAGAGATTCTCTCATAACGTTCCAAACAATTAAGCAATCTTTGAATAGATTATTTTTTACCATTGGCAAAAATGATCATATCATCATAGAAGGACAAAAAGGAAACAAGTATAGAAACTTTATGTTTGTATCCCATAATAGGATACATTTGCAACTGATGTGTAAGTAGACGTGAGAAATAGTCTACGACTATGAAAAAAAAGATGGTAAGATGGGGTCTTCCTGTCGAAGTCCTCTAGGCGAAAGAAAGAATCCACAAGTCGACCATTAACAAGTACCGATAATGACACTTCGAGATGCACCATAATCGGTCAATCCTCGGATGATCAAATCCAAAGCCTCCAAGATAGAAGAAACGAATCCCCAATCTATGCGATCATATGTCTTAGCCATGTGAAGCTTAAGGATAAAATTTATTCATCTAGCTCTAGAATCTAAGGTATGGAAAAGCTTTTGAGCCGATAAGACATTATATCCTGTCAGTCATTTCGGGGATAAACCCGCTCTGAATGAAAAAATGATGCACGAAAGCAACAAACTCAACCAAGTGTTCAATAACTTCATGATAATCTTATTAAACATAGTGCACAGGTTGATAGGGCGGAACTCCGACCATCCACAAGCACATCCCTCTTAAAGAGTCAGCTACACTATCAACATCAATGTTAAAAATTGCCTCCCGTACCTCATTAATCGAAGGTAGATGATTAAGTTCCATGTTAACTTACTTCGTCACTAGTCTATGAATGATGTCTAATCTAATATGGGTTAGAGGTTGTAAAGGAGCATATAAGAGGCGATAGCCGACTTCTGAATATCATGAAGAGTAGAAAGAAATTTCATTGACTGTGTCCTAATAGACCTGATACAAGATCGAATGCGGCATTCCTGAACCATCGAATGAAAGAATTAAGTGTTATGGTCTCTCTCGTACACCCAATGTGAATCGGCCTTTTGTTTCCAAAAACCTTCCTCTTAGACCAAATTCAGTTCGAAGTAGCATGTACTCGATATAGAAGTTCTCAGTGATTTGATGTAAGCTCTATATCAAACATTCTTTCTTCCTCATCCACTTTATACTGAGCACCTCTCACCCGCTAAAAGATATTACCAAATGCGTATCGCTTTCACCAATATAGTCCTCGCTTTAGCCTAAATAATTTCTCCCAAAGAGCGTCCATCCCCATATGATGAGTGGGGAGTGTCTACTATAAAGATACAAAGGCTAAAAAGTCATGATACTTTGTCCATACATTTAAGAAGCGAAAATGGTGTTGGTATTGAATCATCTTCAGAAGACTACTAAAGAAGTAAAGGCGCATGATACAAAGATAACAAATCATACCATGTATATTACTTCGTGTTGGGGCTGAAGACTTCCTTTAAGTCAGTATTTCAGAGAACACGTTTGCACCAGCAGACTTTGTATGAAGGAGAAAACTGATATAAGAAAAACAGCAGAGCAGATATAAGACGGAAGCAATAAACCAGCAGAAGAAAATAAACCAGCAGGAGAAAGAAATTAGCAGAAGAAATAAGTTTGGAACAAGAAGAATGTCTTTCTCAGCCTTCATTCATTCAAGAGACTTTACATGATTTACAATCTAAAATCACCAGAAAGAATTTTTCCAGATTTACAAGAGTTTACTACTCTATCTCATCTCACTTTCTCTATTTTTGAGTTACACCTTTCCTCAATCCTAATACAGGTATTTATAGGCACAAATGGGTATCAAAGTTAGTTATTAACTATCTAACTAACTAATGCTCCTTTTGGTTGAAGATTCCACCAGAAAATTGTTGATTAAACCACCAAAAAAGAGGCTCCAAGTTGCAACAGATTTCTGATTGTTTGAGGAATCAAAAACTGACTTTAAGGAATCAGTTTCTTACAATCTTCACCTTGATTCATTAAAGGATTTTACATCAATTGCAGATGGAACCTTCAAGTTCATTTCCTTTCAAAACATAAATGCCTTGTAGCGACCTCCTTCCATGATCACCACAAACTTTTCCATTACTTTTAACACTCCACCTTGAGATTTATACACACAACCAGCTTTGTCAAGTGCTCCAAGTGAGATTAGATTTCTTTTCAGTCCTGGTACATGCTTTACTCCACCTAGAACTCTTGAAG
>CAIGRH010126745.1:0-11377 GCA_903798295.1 Fraxinus nigra | reverse complement strand
TTCGTTCGTGAGAAGATTCAGCAAAGTTTGGTTTCTACAGAGTATATGAAAACGGGAGAACAATTGGGAGATATCTTTACAAAGGCTCTAAATGGAGTTCGGGTGAATTATCTTTGTATCAAGTTGGGCATGATAAATATATATGCTTCAGTTTGAGGGGGAGTGTTAGAAACTAAACTATTTCCTAGAATAGTAAAGTTGTAAAGAAAATAAATTTAGCCCTAATTCTTATCCTAATATAGTATTGGGTATTTGTATATATACACATGTTTTTTATGAATAATAGATGAGAGAAATTACCTTAAATTATTTCAGAGTTAAAATGTAAGGGTGCTAAAACCCATTTATTCCTGCAAATGAACCACATATTAAGTTTGAGATTTAATGGGCTCCTTTTCCTGTATTAACATAGAAAAGTTTTCTGGCTGATATGAAAAGGTTTATTGCCTCTAATGTTTGGTACTTGTGCAAATATCACTGGAGATTTTCCTTCTGAAGAATATTCATCTTATATGTACTTTATAGCTATTTATACTCGTCTTTTGCCAGGGCTTAGTACAATCTCAACAGAATCTGCAGTCACAAAGCTCTAGTACTTTAACCTTAACTGAAGCCTCAGTTCTCTCGGAAAATGGATGCCTACCTAAAGTAGATAAGGAATCATGTCCAGTTTGCCAAGAGCAGCTCAGCAATCAGAAAATGGTTTTCCAATGTGGGCATATGACGTGCTGTAAATGTAAGTTCTCACCAGTTCTTATCTCCCTTGAACTGCTACGGAGGCATTGTCTGAAAAAGAAGAATTATAAGTCTAGAGTAAATTCTTCTTATCATTCAAACACAATTAAAAACCAGTACCAAGTATCTCTTTATTAACTATGGAGAGGTGCTATCCTGTCACCTGTCTAACTATGCAACAAGATCTGTAATTAGTGTTGAAGCACATCTTCTTGAGATTGATAACCTACTCTTGTTTTATCTACTTCACTAGACTAAGTATTTAGAGTAGAAGTTGTAGTTCATACTGATATTGTTGTTCCTCTCTTATATGACGAGCAAGTGAAGTTCCCAGGGCTCCTGTTGGGTTGAGAGACATTTCCACTTCATGTGAATATTAGTAAATAGAAGTACTTTCTGGATGTTGATATGAAGTCAATTATTCAAATATACTAAATCAGTTGTTTTCATACCTGCAAATGTGTGATGCTGGAAAAACCTATATGATAATCTTTTTCCCACAGGTTTATTTGCAATGACTGAGCGGAGATTGATTCAACATGGAAAATCTTATAGTAATTGGGTAATGTGCCCAACATGTCGACAGCACACGGATTTTGGAAATATAGCTTATGCTGATGATAGCCAAAATGAGTCATATGACTATTCTGTTCAAGCCTGTGATAAATCTGAAGCTTCTATCCCTGTCCAAGGTTCATATAGTACAAAGGTATGTCTGCATATGATAAATTTATGAATGAGAAAACATGCTTTACAAGAAGTTAATGTATATTGGTGCAGATATGCATGTTGTCATTTTTCCTCTCAGATTATAATTTCTGTCTTTTTGGGTTTCTTATAGCAGTATAATTCATTTTGAGCAATCGTCTTATCTAATATTTAGCTTAACTGCCGTAAAGTGCATACAAGTGGTACTAATGTCACAGTAACCTATTTTGCACAGCATCTCATGTGTCTCAGTGTCTGTAATTTGTCATCTAGTAAATAGGTTTTAATTTTTTGAAAAATCTGATAGATCATGTTTTTCTCACAAAATTTCTCCTTTACCTCTTTTGTACCAGTGTCAAAAAATTGACGTGGAGTTACAACAGTCACTGATGGATTAATCACATAACTAATTAAGTCTCATATCAATGTTATCATTTTCTTTTTGAAGAATCTGTCTAGTGAGCTAGCATGTTAAAACGATTTAGAATAAAGAAGTTGAACTTCTCAATAATGCCTCAAGTCTTTGGATAAATCTGTGGCTGGGTTAAATGTTTGGTCGAGCTAGCTTTGTTTTGATTATATTTAATGACTTCAGTGGTCATCTTTCGCATGGATTGTAGAATTTTTATTTATTATTTATTTATTGATTGATTTTTTCACACGGCCCTATTGGGTGGTATTGTGCAGATTGAAGCAGTAACAAGGAGAATTTTATGGATCAGTTCTACCAATCCAGCAGCTAAGGTTCTTGTTTTCTCCAGCTGGATGGATGTCCTTGATGTGTTACAACACGCCTTTACTGCCAATCGTATAAGTTATGTTAGGATGAAAGGAGGAAGGTAGGTGTTTGTTGTTGAACACTTATATTGATTTTTTTCCTTATTTTGTGTTGTTTGTTCAATTTATCACGTCACTTCTAAGACATGACAAGGGAACTTTATTTGCCTGTTACTCTACAACTAATTTCTTATTAATGATTATTGAAACCAACCCTCCACATTTTGTAGAGTGAGAACAACTGGCAATGTCTGCTTACTTTGTTGTACAAGGGGAAAATATGCACCAATTCTCACAGGCAACACACAAGAACAAGAATGTATATGTGCATGTATGCCTTTTTTTATTCATTTCATTCTCAAATTTAGAATTGGAAATGCTAAATACCAAAACCATTTTGAGCTAGTGTGTAATCTCTTTAATTCTACTTTAATCCTTGGACGAAAGAGCTAAAATCTTCATTTGATTATTCAGGAATAACAAATTATGATAAACTTGAATATTATGTATTTTGTTCTCAATGACACTGATCTTGTATAGGTTACAACAGCTAATAAAAATATCTTCACATGGTACTTGGTACTTGTATCTGTTTGTGGTAAAGACAAGACGAAGCTAGATAGAGCTCACTTTTCTGTCACCTTTCAATGCTTTAGTTGATTCTCTATGTGGTACTGAGGTCATGTATTGCAAATTATGCTTAATAATAATGGATTATCAAGTAAAATTGATCTATTCATCATTTGGACTAATCTTACTAATGAAACAGGAAATCGCAAGTTGCCATCAGCCAGTTTAGGGGACAGAAAATCAATGCAAAACAAAGTAATGAAAAGCTCAAGGGGCAAATAGAAACCAAAACTGTTCAAGTTCTACTGCTCTTAATCCAACATGGAGCCAATGGACTAAATCTTTTGGAAGCTCAGCATGTCATTCTTGTAGAGCCACTCCTCAATCCTGCAGCCGAAGCACAAGCAGTCAGCAGGGTGCATCGAATTGGGCAGAAGGACAAGACCCTCATTCATCGTTTTATAGTACGTAATTTTCTCTAATTTTGTGCTTCTATACATAGTTACCAGTTACCACTTGGATATTTCTAAATGGAATATGCTTATGACATGGCATGAGAGAAGTCTATATATCTTTTGATGGTTTGAAGAGGAAGTGCAGCCTCCCGCTTTTTGAGGAAATGGAATTAGCTTTATTTTTCAGATGTTACTATAACATTTTATACTTTTGGTGTAATTGATAAAAACGCAAATAAGTAGGCCCACGTTTGGGATCCGTTAAAATCAAACTTTGAGGGAAAATGTATTTTGGAATAGTGATTTTTTTTTAAGAATGTGTGGTTAAAAAAGAAGAATTTTTATTTGTATTTACGTGTAATATAATTTTATTGGAGAATTTGTGGTTGAAAAGAAGAGAGAAAAATGTATTAAGATTTTAATGGAGCCCAAACAGGGTATAAATGCTTTTCAAAAGATCTAGGTATCTTTCTGTAGACAGGATTTTAATCATTTTTTGAAAGCGAACTAGAGATTTTCGCTGCTCTGTCTACTGTTTGTGATTCTAAGATAAGCAATCTTTCGAGTATATTTACCATACATGAGATGGAGAGCAAACATCTTGCTGCTGAGTTTGTTTCGTAAAGTTTCAATTGCTACATAAACATAGCAAGCCTATGTTGTGTAATATCTGGAATTCCTCTCTATTTAACTCTCTATTCTGTTTTTTAGTACCCAAATCCTGCACTGAACACATGGGGATGCATATGCATACTCTCATGTGTGCTTATTTTGCTTTTATAGTTCATTAACTTGGCTGTGAAACTGAGGTTTGATATTGACATATACACAAGCTAAAATCTTGTCTTAGTATCACCAAGTAATGCATATCAAACGTGCTCTTTGGATCAGAAACCAGCTGAACCTAATTTATCAACCTCGATTCTTGATGTTTCTGAGAGATTGACGCCTAAAAACCGTGTTTATCATATTCCTTATTTTTTTGTCTGCTTTTCTTTTCTTGCATGTTAGATGAAAGACACCGTTGAGGAAAGCATATATAAGATGAACAAAAGCAGGGATACAAGTTCATTTATTAGTGGGAACCGGAAGAATCAAGATCAACCTCTGTTGACTCTCAAAGATGTCGAATCCTTATTCAGAGTAGCACCTTCTGCCGTTCCAGAAAATCAAAAGCCAACCAGAAGCTTGAGGGATTTGCCACCTTCTGCAGCTGCTGCTATTGCTGCTGAAAGAAGGTTAATGGATCATACAAAACAATAACGTCATGTAGCTGATTGACCTACAGTCCAGTTCGCATCTTGCCATCCATTTACTGCTTCTTCAACAAACTTGATGGTGGGAAGTTTAGGCCGCATTTCACTTGGTCTTTTAACTGCAATGCAAGTATTGCTTGATTAACATGAAAGTAAGCAATCTACAATGTTTTTTGCAGGCTCTGTATTGTACTTTTCTTGTCCTTGCTAAATGTGTGTACATTGATGTATAGATTTACTTGACCGGACGAGTAATTTTGGAGCTAAATTATTTGTTCTCTAGTAATGAATAAACGATAAGGTAATATTATTGGTTCTTAAAAATTGAAAGCCGAAATGTCGAATTAGCCGTGTTGGGGAATCTGATATTTCCAGAGGCAGATTCTAATCTGGATCCCATTTATCATTCGTTACCCTTTGCAGTTGATTGAACCCTCTCGCACACTAAAACACACGGTTCCACAACCAGAGCAAGGCAGAGGTGCAAGTGTTATACCTTGAATCCAATCGATTTAGGTTGTAAACACTTTAAATATGTTTAATGCATTTATTTATTGTAAGATTTATTATTTTATTTAATTACTTTTCATAAATTATATTAATAGATTCCGTAGATGTAAGTTTTGGTAATTTGTTAATTACAAGGAGTTGTGATAGTGAGAAACAAATCACATATAATTAAATCTTAAATTATATGTGATTGTAAGTAATAACAAGATATAAATATCGTTATTATAAATATATCATCACGTGTGACATTTCTTGCTTGTGAAGTATTGAGTTGATCTTACAAGTTAAAATGTAGTGACATTTAAATGAACAAGTGAATGTTTTGTTAGAAGAACATAACATTGGAGATCTGCTGAAGAGATTTCACATGAATAACTATCTGAGTGTTAGTGGTTAATCTCTAACGATTGATAGTAGAATTTGTCATTTGATTTGAAGTCATCATAGTGCCTAATATGGGGATAGTTAGACTTTGGATGTTGTTGGATGTTGCTATGTCAAGAGTCACTAATATAGCATTGTTCGGACATATCAAGAATCATATAAATGTCGTAAATGATCAATAGAGAATTCATCACTTATATAGTAAGAGTTAATGGTCTATATATTATTTAGTTAAGTTGATAATGAAATTTTTGACCAATGTGTACTCATGAGTCGAAAAGAATTTTCGACTTACATTGACTTAATAATGTAATTGATATTGACACATTTCATGTCTCGTAATTGATTAGATCATATTAACGAAAGAATTATAGATTTATGATAGATGAACAAGTTTGATATGTCATAATACGTGACATTTCGATCACGTGTTGTTTTTACACATTACTAGATGTTAATTTGGAACGACGAATGTAAATTGGTTAATCTAGATGAATTAATGATAATCTAAAAGGGTGTTTGAATTTATCTTATTTTGATTAAATTAAAATAATAATTAACGTCGTCAAATATCGAGAACATAATGGGTCACATCAAAAGAGGACTGAAAAATGATATTTACTAATTAATTAATTAATTAATTGACAAATGTTAGACAATTAATTAATTGAGTTACTTATTAATGGATCTAATTAATTAATTAATTAATAGACCAAGTTTAATTAATTAAATATTAGATCGGTTTAAGTTTAAGTGTCTAGTAACCCCTTAGACTTGTATTAATAAGATATTAGGGTTGAGAAAACATAACATAATAATTATTTTGCAGAACAAGAAAAGAGAAATCATAATTCTNAGGACTGAAAAATGATATTTACTAATTAATTAATTAATTAATTGACAAATGTTAGACAATTAATTAATTGAGTTACTTATTAATGGATCTAATTAATTAATTAATTAATAGACCAAGTTTAATTAATTAAATATTAGATCGGTTTAAGTTTAAGTGTCTAGTAACCCCTTAGACTTGTATTAATAAGATATTAGGGTTGAGAAAACATAACATAATAATTATTTTGCAGAACAAGAAAAGAGAAATCATAATTCTTTCATTTTTGTTCTCGATGTGGATTTTCATTGGAAGTTGACACAATTAGACAATCGCGGATTGCAGATCGTGATTGTTCTTCACAGAATTAACTAAATGTAGAATTTTTATCACAATTTCAATCTAAACACAAATAGGGACGGCTCGAGCTCGGCTCGGAAAAAACTCGAGCCGGGCCTGGCTCGAGCTAGGTTACAACGAGCCAGGCTCGGGCCGAGCCTCATTTTTTTGGTCAGGCTTTGCTCAGCTCGACTCGAGCCCAAAAAAGCTCGGTACAAAAAAGTTCGAGTCGAGCCTAAACTTTTTTCTTTAATTTATAGTACGTATAAACCGCACAAATTTAAAATTTTTTAAGTAAAAAATGTAGGTTTGACATTAAAAAAACAAAAAAACCGAGCCGGCCCGAGCTCGGCTCAGCTCAACCAGCTAAAGCTCAGACCAAAAGCTCAAGCCGAGCCTTATTTTTTTTTACCGGCCTCGGCTCGGCTTGAGCCAAAAAAAACTCGGCACAAAAAAGCTCGAGCTCTTTTTTTCCCAGCTCGGATTCGGCTCGACTCGTTGACATAACTAAACACAAAGCAAATTCTTAGTGGTGATTTTAATTGTTTTAAATTTCACAATAAGCAAATTCCTAACAAGAGATGGGTCCATACGTGTTGGTGTGGGATGTTACCTTATGGGTAATTACTAATTATATTACCACTACAATTTTTGTTTGGTTCACCACATTATAAACGAACCAGAATTAAAAAATATTTTTATTAAGTACACCACATTTATTTTACAAATATAACCCTTGTCTAATTGAAAAGAAAGAATATATATATATACACACACATCACATTCACCTTCTTTTCCATTATTACCATCGATTCTCTCACTCACCCTCACTGCCACGGCCCCCAAAATCCTTTTCATCATGGTAATATGAACCTTGTTCATTGATAAGGTAGAAACCACAAAATGCCGCTTTGGCTTTCTGGCATAGGGATATGAGTCTGCCCCTGCTCCACTTTTTTCCCCAAATGCTTCTTCTTCCCGATGGCTTTCATTGTCTACTTCTGAGTCAGAGCCTCCATTGCAAGTGAATTTGATTGAACCATGGTTGGTCAAAAGGGGATACTAGGACGAACCCCATTGTCTCGAGACTCAATCCTCCTATTGCAAAAAAAAAAAAATACTTGAAAATGTGGTGAACTAAATAAATATTGCAATGGCAATATAATTAACCTTGTTTTATTGGTAAATCTAAAGATCGACAAGAAATATATACCAACACGTAGGTTTTTGGTGCTCTCGCGCCACCCTTGGTGCCGGCAGAATTCCCACAGATTCTCACCCTCCTCTGCCCCATTTTAGAATGAATAATTCTATTCGTACATAATCACGGACGCCCCCCCAATAGGGGGCCGCCACTTGTCAATTCGGTAAAAAATTCGGTAAATGATTATGTACACGTAGCGCTTCTTGACAAATATTAATTTTCCAATGACATTAAAGAATCTTTCTTAATCCGTATGAAAAACAAAACAAGTCTATATAATCGGGNAAAATATAAATTAATGTGTCAACTTTGAATAATTCTATTTGTACATAATCATTTACCGAATTTTTTACCAAATTGATAAGTGGTGGCTCCCTATTGGGGGCATCCGTGGGCCCGGACGCCCCCTTGCCCACGGACGCCCCCCCAATAGGGGGCCGCCACTTGTCAATTCGGTAAAAAATTCGGTAAATGATTATGTACACGTAGTGCGATCGTTTTAGAATTGACCATCTTCCAAGTGTGCAAGAAGGATTGCAACTTTATATTTTTCATCTCTAATTATACGTGACATGACACGCCTTGTCCCGTGATACAATTAATCAAAATAGTAAAATAAAACATTTATTTTCACCCAAATCTGAAAATCCAACAATTTTTTGCATTAACATTAAAATTTCTCTAATTCCATTCATCTAGTTTATTGTTATTAGACGGTTTATCATTTCAATTTAGTTTACGAACTCAAATTGAAATCTACAAATTATCTCAAATGTGTAAAGATTTTCATTAAATTACTCATTATACTTCTCTTTTTATATATAAAACTATATCCTAAAAAAGGTTAAGAAATAAAATCGATTAATAAGGGTATGTTTAATTGACTTTGATTTTCATGAAAAATATCATGTTTTTTCATTCATGTTCTTACATTCAACTTTTGATCACGTGATCATATTTTCTTTGAGAATAACAAAAATATTTTTTTAGGAAATGATACATTTTTATTTTTCAATCAATTCAACTACCCAAAAATTCACTTCATCGACCGCGCGTGGTGGGCTCCGTCGAACCGCCGACGGCTATGGTCTCTGCCTTGTTCTAGGGTTTAAGGTCGTCTTCTCCCTCCATTTTTCCGATTCTGCTATGCTGCTGCCTTTTTTTTTTTTTTGAAATTGAAAATGGGCCGCATTGGCCAGCCCATTATTTTTTAAAAAAATTGGGTCAATATAGCCCATTTAATTCATTTTTTTAGGAAATTACAGCCTCATAGATTTTTAATATGCCATTTTCATAAATCGTGAATCAACTTTAATAATACATAAANTCGACCGCGCGTGGTGGGCTCCGTCGAACCGCCGACGGCTATGGTCTCTGCCTTGTTCTAGGGTTTAAGGTCGTCTTCTCCCTCCATTTTTCCGATTCTGCTATGCTGCTGCCTTTTTTTTTTTTTTGAAATTGAAAATGGGCCGCATTGGCCAGCCCATTATTTTTTAAAAAAATTGGGTCAATATAGCCCATTTAATTCATTTTTTTAGGAAATTACAGCCTCATAGATTTTTAATATGCCATTTTCATAAATCCAGAATCAACTTTAATAATACATAAATCAGGTTTTAATTAATAATTTTTAAATTAATTTTTATTTAAATCAATCATACACAATTTCAAACCCTAATTATCCCCCCCTCTCTCCATCCCTGTCGCTGCCGCCCGCCTGCACTACCACCGTTTCATTTTTTCGTTTCACTGCTTGTATGGTGGTGCTCCAAATGGCCCTCAGTTAAAAGTACTGGATTGTGGAGCGGATTTTATGGTTGTCACTCCTGGGCGGCTCAATGACATACTTGAAAAGAAGTGAATTGATTTTAAGCAGGTTTCTCTTCTTATGCTCGATGAGGCTTCCCTCCCAGACCTTCGTGCGAAGAGGCATTTGATTGCAACACCGCCTCGATAGGAATTTTAGTTTTGTTTTGCACAATGAAGGGACGAAGAGGCGATCTATAATTTTGCTTCCCACCCAGACCTCTGCACGAAGGGACGGTGAAGCTATGAGCGGCGAAGATCGCAGCTGTAGCAACGCAGATCATGGGGATGATGATGATTTTTTTTTGTTGGATAGGTAGTTTCGTTTTGTACAGTGAAGGGGCAAAGGGGCAATCTGTAGTTTTGCTTCCCACCTAGACCTCTGCACGAAACTATGAGCGGCGGAGATCGCAGCTGTGGCGGCGCAGATCATGGGGATGATGATGATTTTTTTTTGTTGGATGGGTGTTGGTGGTGGTGGTGGTGGTGGTGATGTTGACGGTTTGGTGTAGTATTGGTAGTGAAAACATTGGCTCCGATGTTTGAAACGGTGATTTTATTGCAAGGAAGTGGCGTTGATGGTGGTGTTGGTGTTGGCGGCGGTGGTACGTTTCTCTGGAGTTGGTGCTGGTGGTGTGGGTGTTGGTGTTGGTGGCGAAGGCGACGGTGGTGTTGTGTTGGTGGTGGTCACAAATCATTTGTTGATTGTGACCAATAAATTGGTTAGTGTGTGACCTATAAATTTATTAATTTGTGACCAATAAAAGTAATATGTGACATATAATTTGATGTTTTCTGACCATAAAATAAGTTGTGTGACTTATAAATTTTGTGATTTGTGACCAATGAACAAATCGTGACTTTTAAATTTTTAATTTGTGGCCGATGAACGAACTGTGATCTATAAATATTTTTTGAATTGTGACCAAATTGCATAGATCTGTGACCTTTATATATTTATTAATAAAACATATAATTAATTAATTAATTCATAAATAAATTTTAAACTTGATTTTTGAAATTTAAAACATCTATCAGATATGAAAGTTTTTTATTCAAAAATCAGATAACTAAAACCCTTTAATAATAAAAAATTGAATTGATTTAATTCAATACCACGCTTAGTCCCTTANTTTAATTGTGACCTTAAAATTTTTGATTTGTGATAATTTGCTTAGATATGTGAAATTTATATATATATTAATAAAATATATAATTAATTTATTAATTCATAAATAAATTTTAAACTTGATTTTTGAAATTTAAAACATCTATCAGATATGAAAGTTTTTTATTCAAAAATCAGATAACTAAAACCCTTTAATAATAAAAAATTGAATTGATTTAATTCAATACCACGCTTAGTCCCTTACCCAACAACCCCTAACCCACGAGACCTAATTTTCTTCAATTTTCACTCCTACGCCGTACCCAGCATCGGCGATCATGGCGGCAGTGCGCACGGCGATAGTTGATGGTGGGGCAGCGTGCGCGATCTCTCTCTCTTTTTTCATCTTCTGCATCTGTTTGTCTGGTGTTCATCGTTGATGGTGTGGTGGTGCACAGGAGGGTGGTGGTTCGTTGACCCGGCGACGTCGTCATGCGCAGTGGACTGTTACCGTCGGTGCGAGCAACACAGAATAACTGCAATCACTGGACCCAACATCAATCTCCACACAACGATGTTGCTTAACCCAGTTTCAATCTTAGTGTTGCGGACTTGAATGCTTATCTAAAAATTTACATATTTTGTTGACGAAAATTTGAAAATCGATGTGGTGGTGTGTGAGATGCTTGTGGT